>PVJC01008524.1:0-48430 GCA_004026665.1 Murina feae
TGGGCTTCCCAGGCCCCTTGCAGGGCACCAGAAAGTGGGAAAGCAAGGTGGCGGGCGGGCTGGGGAGCGGGAAAGAGGCAGCGGGGCGGTCTCGGCCTGCTTGGCAGCTGCCCAGGCCCTTTGCGGGGCACCGGGGAGCGGGAAAGCAAGGCTGCAGGGGCGAGGGGCCTGCTTGGCAGCTCCCCAGACCCCTTGGCGGCACTGGGAAGTGGGAAAGGAAGGCAGCAGGGGACCGGTGAGTGGGAAAAAGTCAGTGGCCTGCTTGGCGGCTCCCCAGGTCCTTTGGGGGCCACTGGGGAGCGGGAAAGCAAGCTCTTGGGGGCTGGAGTCCTGCTTGGTGGCTCTCCAGACCCCTTCCGGGGAGCAGGGAGCAGGAAAAGGCTGGCCTGACCACGAGGCGGTGTTTTCCCTGCTTTCTGGTGGCTAGAGGAAGATGGGCAGTAGGCAAGCTTGGGAGGCAGGCAGCACCCAGCCCTGGTCACAGCTCAAAAAAGAGAACAACATGCAGGGGAGGGCAAGAGTCTGAGAGATCATCATAGAGGGGGTGCCTGCTCCAAGCCTGGGGGCAGGCCCCCAGCAGGTAGACACACACACACACACACACACACACACAGAAGGCACCTGGCAGACTAGAGCCATCATAGGACATCCACTGAGGGGTCCCAGACTGTGAGAGGGCACAGGCCGGGCTGAGGGACTACCTGCACCCCGAGTGCACAAATTGTTGTGCACCGGGCCCCTAGTAGATAGTAAGGAAGTGAGGAAGCAAGGGAGGGAGGCAGGGAGGAGAAAGACCAGAAGGAGGGAGAGGAAGATACTCAATTTCTTTGGGGGAGAAAAGAAAATCCTCAACAAGATGACAAAGGTCCCATTGCCCCATGAGCTGCTTCAGAAGGACTCTCAGTGGAGCAGAAACCTGAGCACAGCAGAGCTGAGTCCCTCCCAGATCCCCACCACCTGCTCCCCCTCCCAGCAGTTACTTCCGCTGCTCACAGATGCCGTCATTTATGTGCCTGCCAACTTACTTATGGGAACCAGATTACCGAATCTAACGTGCATTACAACACTGACTAAGATTAGAGGCTTTTAAGTTATACCCAGGTTCAAACTCGAGCTCTACCCCTAACTAGTGAACTTGAGCAACATCCCCTTCCCCTTTAAACCTCAAATTTCTCATTGATATTAAGGGGAGTAATAGGAATACATTCTCGGGTTAAGGTAAGGAGTGACTAAGAGGCTCCTCAGCGTAAACTCCCAGCTGCTAGCATCTTTGGAGCCGTTGGATAATTATCCACAAAAGGCAGCCCTGTAAGGAAAACAGATTCCCTACTTGGTACTGAAACCTCAGCTCAGAAGCAAGTCAGGTGAGGACCTAATGCGGTAACTCTGAAAGCAACAGCCTCTAAAGAATCACCAGCTCGGTCGCATTTCTGTTATTCTACCCAGTGAAGAAGGAAATAGGAAGATTATATTGTGGGCACGTGCCTGACTGAGTGAGTTCACTGATGCACAAGGAGCCTTTGCAGTTGGTCCAGATCTTTGTCATTCTACTGACAAGTCACTGGCTTTTGTTATATTTTCACCTTTATTTTTCCTCCTATTATTTTGTTTTGTTTTTGTTAATCCTCACCCAAAGATATGTCTCCCATTGATTTTTAGAGAGAGTGGAAGGGAGGGGGAAAGGGAGAGACAGAGAAAGAAATGGCGTAAGAGAGACACAGTGATAGGTTGCCTCCCACATGCGCCCAGCTGGGGCCAGGGATCGAACCTGCAACCAAGGGATGTGCGCTTGCCTGGGAACCGAACTCTAGACCCTCCAGTGCACAGGCCAACACTCTAATCACTCCTATTCTTTCTCACATTCCATATCTATGAATATATTGCATACATTTCCCGTTTTCCATATATATATATATATATATATTCAGTTGTTCTGGGAACTTACTTAGCAAAATTCCCCTAAGAATAAACAAAATTTCAAAGGTCCCTTTTTTGGCTTAATGATTTTCACTTTTGTTAATCACAGCTAACATCATGCATACACAGAAAATGCAAATCTAGATTGGAGAGCGTAAATTACTTATGACTTATCCTCTTCAGATCTAAAAACTTTCCCTTTGTCCTTTAATAGGACTCTGTGTTCTTCGTGACATTATTTACAATGAGAATCATTTCCAATGTAGGAGCCAGATTAAGTACCTGATGGTACAAAGTGACTCTTATGAAGAGGTTTTAGTAACGTGAAAGAACCTGCTTTGACCAGAGTAAGATCACAGGTTTACTCACGTGCTATTCTTCAGATGTGTGAGGGGGGTGGTGTCCTTTTTCCCCTCTAGTTGCTGTTCTCCCCTCTCTTTTGAGCCCTTTTACCGCTGGGTTAAAGGAGGGGAGCTGGGAGGAAGTGGAGTTTAATATAGTCCAATCCAGTTTTTAAAATTTCATCTGATTAACAGTTTAAGCAATCATTTTAGGCATCTCGGTTTTCTTGACATATATAGTCAGGCTCAAAGGTCTTCTCCCCTTCCCTTCCCTTCTCCAAGTTGCGATCTGCATGCACTGGGGGCGAGGTCTCTCCTTGTCTCACCAGGTCCTTGGGAAAGTCCTATTCCTGTGTTCTCCTCAGCTGTGATCTCTTAGTTCTGACCTCAGCACCTGCCATTCTCCGGGTACTCGCAAAGCCTCCAAATCACCCAACCAAGACAAACTGGAGCAAAAAGATTGCCTTAGCTGGTGGTAGGAGGAACAGGGGACCTGTTACTTGACCTCCTGGAACCACACCTCCCTCCTCTGCCTTCTCCCCATCAAGCACTGGCCCGAGATGAGTTTCCCTCCTTCCTATAGCGAGGCCCACCTTCCCCCTTTCCCTGAAGTTATAAGGAGCAGAATGTGCAGAGAAAGAAAAATTTACTGATAAGGGAACATGTGTCAGAAAGTATCCCCCAAATATTACACCCAGTTTATAAGGTGAAGAAGAAAAAAGCAAAGCGTAGAATGTACATGTACTGTCCTCAGTAATTACATAATATGTACATAGAGAAGACTGGAATAATATACATAAAATTTTAAAATAAGTTTCATTTTGAAATTGCATGAACACAATGTCATTAGAGTTGTTGTTTTCAGTAACCACAACTCAGAACTTGACTTGAAAAATAACTCCACTTCTTGCAAGATGAACTTATCATTCATCTTCCCCATGAGCTTTGTGCAACCTCTGAGGCCTCTGCCTGGGAAACAGCAAGCCAAGTGGAAGGCAAAACCCCGGGAGGGGCGGCGCGGTGCAGAAAGCACACTTCCTCCAAGTCTAACAGAGGCCAAATGTGCTGCCATTGTCACTCATCATTTTCAAACCCAAAGAGGAGGAAGTCGTCGTTGCTGTTAATGCCAATAAGCCCGGGAAATAGAATATTGTGTTTTGCTTTCTTTGGTAGGTCACCAGGTCACTCTAAAAATCAAGCACACGAAACTAGTGTTAAACATACTTCTAAATGTTGGTTTTAATTGCTGAAATTTGAAAGACATTTAAAATATTGCTGAGCCTGACTCTTATTTTAAATAGAATTAATTAAAAGCACTTTTCTTTTCCTTTCCAGGGTTTTTGATTTAGCATTTTCAAGGAGGGTGAAGGGGGAGGCATTTCCTGGTGCAGGAAGGGTAGAGACAGAAGACTGGCATTAACTGAAATGTGTAAGCAAAACTATAAAATAACAGAAATAATCCGGGTATTTTATAATATTCTTAACCTTTCTTATAAAAATATACATATGATTTATCAATGCATTTCAACATGGTTGAAATTTTCATAATGACAATTTACACTCCTGGAACTGAATCATTTTATGCATGTACTTATAAAATATCTTCTTTTGATTTCAAATAATCAGTCAAAGCAAAATACGTAGAAAAATAAATATGTAGAAAAAGTGATTTGTGAACGAGTAACTTCAAACATTCCTAAAAGTTCATCCTTAGATAAATGTTTTTTCCAGTGTCCTAGTTACCTCTTATAAATCACTCATCCATTCATCAACTTACTTTACTAAAAAAAAAAAATGTATCTGACAAAGAGAAATAGCTTACCTATCACCAGGTTAAATATAGCCTACACTGAGCTTTTTCATAATGACTTCGGGGAAAACACCCTGGAAAATGTTTAGCCTGAAATCACCTAGTTTCAGAAATTAAATCTAGTCTCTGATGGTAAAACTGAATGATCATCAACCAGTGTCCACCCTCCCTGAGATCCACAGTGTTAGATGGAGACACATCAAAGCTTACACCTGAAACAAGTTATCATGGCCAATATATAATCAATATACAATATACAGTCCCATCAAATGCTGATCCTAGTAGCATGTGTCCGAGTACACACTGGAAATAATGTGGGCCATTGTGACTTCCTGAAACAAAGGAAGTTGGAAAGCTAGATAAAGTGCAGACTCGAGCCATAAAGTGACAATGGAACACAGGATCTAATATTAACAAAATGGCCAGAACGAAGCAAACACCAACTGAAGCTTGAAGTGCCGGGTAGAATTCAGAACCGCAATTCGAATGAAGCAGCAACGTGGAGTTACAATGTCTGCTATGGTTGGAGGGTAACCTGGAGACGTCCACTCACAAACTATTTGCTACCCCTGCTTTAAAATAGAGTTCAGCCTGAGAATGTGAATAGGTTTAGGAAGAGATGGAATCTATTTCCAGCAGGTTAAAAAGTTAGAAATATTTTGGAAGCATCTTCAACCTTTCAAAAAAGATAGCCTAAATGCCAAGCATATTCTCATCCCTCAGCAGAGGCAATTTTTAAATGAATCATTGATTTGCTCTGAGATGGCATTTCTTAAGCTCTTAAAATTATTTTTCTTCCAGGTAACCAGGAAAAGAAATCCTGAATCACTGACAGTAGGATATGAAGAATTTAACCTCAAGATTGGGAAGGAAATTAAAAACTGAAAATGTACATGTTATCATTTAATCTATTTCAAGAGACATGACTTGCTTTCTCAAGGAAAACAGGATGCACTGTGTCAAAATTCTGAAAACGTAGGAAGGCATAGTCACTGGCTGTCAGAAGCCAGGCCTACAGTCAACAGAGATCCAGCACGCACCACGTTTCAAAAGGCACCGTCTGAAGGAAAGATGCTCATCTGTCAAAATCCAAAGCACAAGCAGGGAAACATTTTGGCTATTCCTGGGTGATAGTGAAGGAAAGAGTAAACCCGCTTTGCTTCCAGCTGCCCTGAAAATCTTGCTCACAGATCATTTCCAAGTGCAACCTATTGTTTTGGGGGTGGAAGGTGGGTGACCAACGGATCAGAAGCAAAGCTCTTCAGATGTTAGAATACACATAAAAGCTGACTACTTATGCAAGGAGATGCAGGTCTCTACATGCATGGGCACACAGAGGTAAACACTGGTGAGGGTGTCTATGCTCCACACTTCAGTATTTGTCACACACACACACACACACACATACCCCTTCAGTTCTTAAGACACAATTTTATAAGAAACTAGTAGCCCTGTGCACAGATCTGTGCGCCAGTAGCTTGCCAGTTGCTCTCTGCCCGCTGCCCTGCTCTCCTGTAGCTGCCCCTGCCCCCTCCCCCCCTGCCCTACCCCCCCATTGCTTCCTGCCCTGCCCCCTCCTGTAGCTCTCCACTGCTGCCCGCCTGCTTGCCGGCTTGCTCACTTGCTTGCTGCCCTACCCTCCCGCTGATCCATGATCAATCAGGTCGTTACCTGGTCGGTGGTTATGCCTCACAGCATAAAGACCATTTGCATATTACATCTTTATTATATAGGATTACTGCTTACACGTTAGGTTGTTTTGTTACCAATAATTTGATTGATTTCTTTAAAAGAAAATGTAACGAGAGTTCAGATATACACACCATAGAAAATCTTTTCCTGTTACCGTATGAAGCTATTTTAAAGGAACACACTCTGCTGGGGGAAAGTAAGGTTGTACTTTGTGACATAACCAATTCCTGTTTCCACCACAGATGAACTATGTCTTCCTACAATCTATTAACTCCATTACGCTGACTCTGGTGTCTGCTTGGCTAGACTGGATCAAGGTGATCCAGTTGAGCCAGTTTTTAATGTTTAATGAAACATTAATTCCTCTGTATCTCTTTCAAATGTTCTACTATCAAGTATATTTGCTGCCAAACCTTAATTTCAATAAAAGAGGAGCACCATATATTCATTCATCGATTTATAGTAAAATGTGTCTGTGTTTTAGTAGGTAGTCCCGGGGTTTGCGTTATGGATGATAATGAATGATGTCAAGCCCTATTTTAATACAGCTAAAAAAGAGCAAAATATTAGACACTGGCAGCAACCTTTTAGCAGTAAGCTTCAAAAATAAAAACAAAACCAATTATTTCTCAACAAGAGAGACGAGCTTTGGGGAAGTGATACGTGCTCCTGGTTACAAATCCTTAAAATTCCCTCATGTTGGTCTCACAAATGTATAAATTTCATCCCTATTCCCATCCCAATTCCTCCCAAAAATGAGGAGCTATGATACATAACAAGAACTTCAAACTGTGATGTGGCCATAAAGTGCCACGAAGCAAAGCATGGTGGCAGGAGACGTACCTGCTTACTTCCACGTCTCTGCAACTTCCCAGAGGAAAACATGCTTGTTAGAAATGACAGGTGAGCTGAATGCTCATGAAAAAAAAAACTCAAGAGAAAATGAAAACCTAATACTCTCATCTCCCATTACGTGCCCTTCACTGTCTACATCTCAGTTGTGTTCTAACTACTTCAGAGAAGGGGGGTTTTGATAGGGAAAGAGAAATAGATAAGCCCTCTATTGTCTTTGAGCCAAATGCCTCTCACTCTTAGGATCACCCACTCTTTAGACTGGACCAGCAGCAGAAGGGCTGCGGAGGCTGGACAGCGGAGTCCCTGCACACTGAGAAGACCCACCTGGGTCATGTTCCTTGCCTCTTCCTACAGCACCTAGCGCAGGGGTTCCAGCTTCCGTGACTAGATGAAGCTCTGGAGTCCCAGATTCCCACATTATTCCATCTGAGACATGGGGCAACAAGTGCAACATTTACAACTTTAAGAAACTGATGGCACCTGGAACTGTATTAAAAGTACAAGATGCAGGAGGAAGTTCTACACAGAAAGCATTTATTGTTTTTATTTCCAGTACATCAGTATTTTAGGAAAGTATCAGATACACATTTTGAAGGAAATGAGGAAAAATTAGTTATCAGTTACAATGAGATAAATTTTCAAAAGTGAAAAGAAAATGGCCAATTAATGAATCTATTTGAGGTTTGAAAGCGACATTCTGCATAGGTACTAATTAGGATTAAAGATTCTCTTTTTGATGTGTGTTTTTTCGATTATCTCTTGAAAAAAACTTCTTGAAAAGAATGACAACTAAAAGTAAGACAACTTACTTCACACAATAGATCAGTGATGGGAAGGAAGAATACACCAATTTGAACTGAACTTAGAGTCATAGATCTGGTCCCGGCACCGGCAGGCTCTGCCTGTGAGGGTATCTCCATTTGACTCCTCTTGGAGGCTTACCCACAGAATGTCTGCCTGTCGCGGGCCTTCTCCAGGGTGGTGGTGCCACTTCTACATGCTAAGGACATATATACCAGCTCTATGCTGGTCCAAGTTTTAATAACCATAGGTTCTGCCCTCACATACTGAAGTCTAGCAAAGATCTAGATGTGCTTTGTCACCCAAAATGTATCAGTGTTGTCAACCTGGGAGTGCAGTCTTCAGAGGCACAGCCTTTTCTTTCTCCTCCACACTGCTCTTCTCTTTCCTTTTTGTTACAGCTGCTGTCCCCAACTTGTCCTTATTCTCCTTTGTAGATATCCTCTGCCCTCTTCTCCCTTGTTTATCTTCTGTGACGAATAAAAACCATCAATACTTCCTACTGCTGGTTGTGAAAGAGAAAACCTGTCACCTCTGAAAATGTGGGGGGGGGGGAGGCGGGGGACAGCCCTTTGTAAACCCTCACGGGGCCACACAAAGTGTTTGCTCGTTTTGATTCCTTTTTTCTCCACCTGATTGGAGCAAAGGCATTTCTCTCTCTCACAGTCTAGAACTAAGTGACTTGACCTCTCGGGATCTCTGTTACCTCCTCTGTAAAAGGAAGCAGATCTACCTCTAACACTATATTAACTGACTGACTGACCCGTCCAATAAATATTTGTTCTACTGACCTAAGTACTTCAGGTAACGAAACCAAAGATCTGCACATTTGGATCCCTCAAGGACCGTAGTTAACCTGTGAATGAAAATGTCTTTTCTCATCTGATTAATGAGGCTCTATAAACAATAAGTCTTCATTATTATTCTTGCCTGGGAGTTTCTATTCTCTAGCTACGCTTCTGCAAGTATCACCTATTTTCCACTTCCGGTAACTTCTTGGTTGCTGGCAGAACAAAAGGGTGCTACTGGAAAGAGTCATGTATGAGAAATCATTGCAGAGAGCGGAATTCAAGTCACAGTTGAACATCTTATGAGTGGGCTTGTGCTCCAAAATGCAATATTTCTTTCTCACATAACTGTTTGAGGAGGTGCCACCTACTCAACTTTACAACTAAACTCACTCTTTCTTTTATGTGTATTAAGGAAACTTTCTTTCAGTGCATCCCCACAGCTCATAATGCATATGTCAAATCTGGTAGTGGAATTAGGAATTATAACTGAACTGATGTGAAAATATTTTGTGTTCTCATTTTAAGTATTTTATGCGTATCTACCTTTGCAGAGCATTCACTAAGGAAGGAACTGGTATTGAGTAAGATAAGCATTAAAAGAAGATTAGTTCATAACCAGTTAACTGCCACATGTCCAAAACAGAAACCACCCCTACACACCACAATATTTTGAACTTAATTTAAAAAATAAACTTGCAATGAGTATTATAAAAATAAATATATTACTCACAATTCGGGTGTTCTTGAATATTTCAGCTGAAAATTCTCATGAAAAATTATTTTAAAGTTGGCCAGGGCTGCCACTTAGGGAAAACATTTTTTTAATATATATAGGCACACGTGGCGTGTGGGGAAGGTCCGCCGTTTGTGTCTACAGATGCTTATGGTGTACAATGGGTGAATATACAGTGTGCTGGCTTAAATTTCTAGTTTTACATCTCAATTAAAATGACTGATTAAAATATGAATTGGCATTTGATTCCTACAGTTTCCACCTCGCACCTGTGGCTCTGATTGTGAACGCCATAAGGCAGTTGCATCAACATCGTTTAGAACACAATTTCTGCCCTTTCCCTGAAAGGTTGGCGAGGCCCTAAGTTCCCTGGCAGAGGGGCTTGTGTGAGTATGTGCATGTCCGTATGTAGGTTACTGTGAGTCTGTCTGAATTAGGGCAGTTCTCCTGGTAGCCACAGCTACCTCAGGAGACTACTTCAATTAGGTAAGTTCTAGGACAGCTGTGTGACATAATTAGCAACAAAATGGCTTAAGACTATAATTTCACTAGCTATTAAAGTAAAAGACTTGTAACAGCGCTTTGCTGTGATGTATTTCTTACAAATTCTTCAAAATGTTAAGTCCTCTCATTATAGTAATTGTATGGTTGATTAGTCTTCCATCTGGTGGCTATATGAGTCTGGGAAACACATAAACTGTTTCTGAAGACAAATCCTTAAAAATATATTTGGTGACTACATTTTCTTCAAGGACTTTACTTGTTCCTAGTGAAGAAATAAAGCTTACCATTCACTATCATATACAAATAAAAACACCAATTAAAGGTGAGTGATGAAAAGAGAGGGGACAGGTCATTTATTGCCAATAACCAGGCCTTTCTGTCACCCATCACAGGGACCAAATGACACAAGGGTGGGTTAATCTATAACACACCCTTCAGAAGATAATCGTTTTCATATTCTCGGTAGCATAGGCAGAGCCATTTAATTTCTTTAACAGAAGACAATCGTTTGCACAGTATCGTAATAAGTAAATATTTCTGTACAAAGATCTGAAGAGAGAGGCAATTCTAAAAACAGTGTCTGAAAACTAATCTAATCAGCTGGGAAATATTTTCCTAGCTGAGGAACTCTTTTTAGGGGGGAAAAATCACTGAAAACTCAGTTCAAAAGTTAGTATTGTTTGAAATCAGAAAAAATGAGTGCAGAGATTATTTTATTTTCTAATTTTATTCTAAAATACAAACAAGACTCTTTAGAATTATGTCAACATAATTCCTTGATGTATTTTTGCCTCCAAATTCCTAACATGAAAGTCATAAATATTAGGCTAGAAACTGCTGACATTTGATCAAAACTAACAGCACACAGGGAAAACTTCTTAAATTATCAGTTACATGAAACAAGCAATTACCCAGTTCAAGGGCTTTTGAATTACAAAGCTTATAAAATAGCTCTACAATTACCAAAATCGCAAAGGCCAAAAGACACTACGAACTTTTTTAAAACAAGGATGTTTTGAATCAGAACACTAGCCTAAATCATATGAAACAACTTGGACAAGATTTTGATATAAAAATCACAATTGAGATAAAGTTGGAGAAATATTTGAATTCAGTAGAGTTAAGCCACAGTGCCACCTAAAACCTATTTCCTTTTCTAAATGCAAGAAAAGTTATCTCAAAACTTTTAAGCACTTACATGATCTGAATTTCCTTTATTTTCCCATGGAATATAAGAAAAATATTCTTATAACAACACAATGTAATAGAAAAAAACAAATCCGTGCAGAATACTATAAGTACCTTCTTTATCATCAAGTACATAAATCACATAAGGCTCATTCTAGAATGCTAGAACTTCAGGCGAATGGCTTTACTCAAACTAAGACACACTGTAAAAGGCGGGGGGGGCGGGGGGGGGATAAAAATTTCCATCTTTAATGGAAATTTCCATGAATTTCTGCAAACATGAGTAAAGAAAGTAGAAAACTTCTCCAATCAAAATATTAAATGCCTTAATCTTTGTAAGAAAATTTAAGCTGTTTCATTATTCCAGTTATACTGTACTGTGCCATCCTTAGAAATCAAGTCTTCTGAATTATTTTTCAAATTTCTTTTCCTAGAGAACAATTATGATGGACTTAAGGTAGTCTGCACAGAATAGACATATCAGAATCTGTCCAAGTGTAACAAGTATAAGAATAACAAGAGATTTAACAGTTACAGCTGGATAAAGGAAAATAATTTTTAGGTCCCAAAGTCACTACCATAATTAACCTTAAATTAACAAAAAGCCATGATTAATAAAATCTGTTCACTTTGTCGAAGTAATTCTAACATGATCGTGGAATGGTTAAATCTCTGGGGCACACACCCTACCTAGTACCACGGCAGGGGCTCCCTGCTGCCAGCTCGGAGTGCAACATCTATTTTAACAGATTCTGCAGCATGGCCGTGGCATATGTGGGCCTCGCCTGTCTGCTCTCAATTGCATTCTGAAGGTACTGGATGCCTCCACAGCGTTCCCAGATTTCTTCAAACTGTCTTGGCAAAATCTCAGCACCACGCTTTCGAGTCAGGCCTGTCTCTTCAAGGTTCAGCTCACACATCTCCATATCATCCTTACCTGCACAAATGAGACAGCAGAGAATCACCATGCTTCTTTCAGAACTACTGCTACAACCCTTATTCCTGCAGTATCCATCAATTCTCACAGATCTGAGAACTTTCAAAACTTTATTTTCTTCTCCCAGGATTGAAATCTGCTTAATAAACTCACCAGAGAAAAAGTTTGTCCTCCACCAAAGACCCTTTCAAAATGCACCATCACTTTCAAAATGCACCAACTGATCAAACAAATTATGAGGGCTAATAAAAATGCTACATTTCCTTAAACTGTTATAGATCAACTGATATAATTAAATACCAAGGAAAGGTTCTTAGGACAAAATCCAAGCAAGGTCACATTATAAATAAATTAAACCACAAACTAACTGAAAACATGATTTAACGGCAAAACTCCATCCCTCAATCCTGAACTTTTAGTGAATTACATTATATATTAGGTTGTTTCATTCAGAGTTTATAATCCTTCCTCCTTTACAAATTTTTTTCCTGTGAGTCATACACACCAGCCACAAGGAGGATGGGTGGCTTGTCAGGATGGAGTTCCATTTGCCGGGCAATCCAGGGTCCGTCAAAATGGGCATACCACCAGCCTTTCTTCTTATTCTGCGGGTCTTTGTACTGGTCAGCAGGGCGGATGAACGGGATGCGGAAGAAGCGTTGCTGTCTGTTCATTTCAGTCTCCTGCTGCCTGGCAGGAAGCTGAGCCGCTGAGTTCTGCTGAGCTATTACACAGAACAAGGAAAGTTAAACCAGCAGCCCAGGGGATAGCAAAACAGCCTTGAATCCTAAAATGCACCACACATTTTTTTAAAGGAAGAAGAGGGGTTCCTATTAGTAAATTTAAAACAAAATGTAAATAATAATTGCCTATAATTGAAAACAATTCACAGTGTAATTTCTTCAGAATTTTCTTTCCCTAAAGAAGTTCCTTTACATTGCACACACACACACACACACACACACCTGCATACACCCCAACAGCAGCAGCCATAATAACCTAAAATAAACTCCCCTGGCAGGAAAACAAACTAGTATTATTTACTAGATTTACATTTTTCCTCCAAAGAGTTCAAATGAAGGCAGAAGAGGACTTTTACAGGACTATTTATGGTAAAACAAACAGTAATTATACAAATCTGAAGGATTATCAATGATATTTGTCAATTAATCACAAATAATTAAAGTTCCTCAAAAAGAAGGAAGACAAAAGTTCCCTCTTTGGCCAACCTTGGGATTTTAAATGGCCAAGATAATACATATATTTCACTAATACTATTTAAATGACTTCATGACAACAGCAAAAACCAAAAAAAACAAAACTGTATCAGTAAGCATGCACTTTCCCTCAGACATTTACTTACTCTGAAAACAGATTTCTCTTGGAGTACAATCCATTGATATAAATGAAAAATGTATAATATTTGGTCCCCTTTGCCAAGAGAAAAAACTCTTTGCTTTTCTGATAGTACTGGGCATTACCCTCCTATTAATAAACTTTTTTCCCCTTGCTCAATTTCCATTACTAAACAATTGGGTTTTTATTTTATCTACAAATATAAACATTTCTCTGGGGCAATGACTTGACATTTTCAGCAACATAATTTGGGTAAAGTCTGTTTAATATGTTTTATACTCACAACTTTCAAAGTGGACCAACCATTTACTGCAGCTCAATTAAGAATCTCACTGAAAAACTAAGTATGTCGGTGAGAAATTATAGAATATTTATAAGTCAAGAACAGCCATATAGCTTTTGTAAGAATCTCCAAATACCAAAAGGATGAAAATATTCTTATTCTACTTTTTACACCAACAGCCAAAGCTTTCTAGCGACTGAATTTATTTCTGTGCAAACCAGAGAAAGCAAGCAGCAGTTAGCAAAGCTCTGTATGCCTAGGAAACAATGAAACCGAGGCCCAGTTTTGTTAGTGACTTTAAAAAGCCGCATCACCTTTAGCAGTTAACAGAGAGGAGCTTATTTATTCTTTTGTTCCTGTTCCACCAAAACTACTTACAGTTCAGTGCTTCCATTTTAAGTTTTAAAAACTACCTACTCTGAAGAAAATACATTAACTCAAAACTAAGATATCGTAAAAGGGTTTAAAAAAATCCTTCATCTTAAGCAGTGAATTAGAATTCAATGTCTAGTTGATAGAAAACTTAATATGATACTGATCACTACCCATTAAATTAACCTACTTTTTTTCTTTAAAGTAACAGTCTCCTATAACTTAATATACTGGGTAAAATTAAGAAACCCAATATAAATTCTTTGATGGCTTTTTCTACTAATGTGAGAATTGAACTTGCATTGGGGAGACAATATCCATGTGGGAAAGTACAAAGACACAGAAGTTAAAAGATGGAAATTCATCTTCTAAACATCCAATAATGTTATCTTCAAAAGCGTGAAATAAGTTTTAAATATAGCCCTACAAATTACTAAAAGCACTTTCAAAATCAAGTCTAACGAGTTGGCAAATAAATATGGCATTACAGTAAGTCCTCAGTTAATGTCTTCAACAGGTTCAGTGACTTTAAGTGAAATAACATATAATGGAACTAACTTTACCACAGGCTTATTGGTATCAACAGGAGGTAAGTCCTATGGTAGTTCTTCAGTGTAACAACAGAAGGACAGTGAATGAAACAAAGTTATTCGAGAACCTACTGTATGTCCAAATGATTGTTGAAACTGATTCTAGGGCATCATAGGAATCTACAAACATTAACAGAATAATCTCTTCTTCCTATGAAGTGGTGTCCTTTTAAACCTGCATTTGTATTATCATACAAAACTCCAATCTCTTTGAACAGACATGTCTATCCCACCACAGTGTTTGAAACCGGCATCTAAAGTTAGTCTTTATTCTAAAAGATCAGCTGCTTATTATTAGGATAGAGTTTTGCTACAATAAGAATTGAATATATTCACAGTTTAAAATTCTAGTTATTTCTTAAAATGAAGAATTTTATAAAACAACAGTTTAGATTTTGTTATTATTTTTTGGAGTGACCCAAATGAAAGTATCATCTCAAATTATATATCTAGTACAGATAAACCAACATTAATGTACTATAGTTCCACTTAAAAAATTGTAGCAAAACTATGTTTAATAGTAGTTAGTACTTTATAAAGTATTTTTAACCCATCTTCCAGTTAGCTCATGAGTTACCACCCATTGACTTACGTGAATTGTTCAAAAATGGTGCAAAATCTGTGAACAAATATTTTATGTTGAAGAAAAGATAAAAGTGTCAAAACTGTTCAGTGAGCATCCTTCTAATTTATAGTAAAGCCTTTCCATCAATTGAGGTGGTGACTGGCAAGTAAATATCCTGTCCATAGACAAATATCTACAAGTAGATGCTTCCTTTTTTTCTTTTTTTAACTATTTTGATTATGTTTTAGAAAATTCTGCCTGATGGACATATAAAGAGGACTGAAATTTAAAAACTGCATTTCATTTGTGATTTTGGGGCACAGGAATAGCCAACCAAAAATCCAACACAATCACTTAATAATGGACATTACAGTGATTTTAAGGCATTACAAGCATTTTTGTAGGAAAAAAAGAGGATAAATTCTAAATTCCTCTGAAAGTTAGATACAGCAGAGAAGCGGCCTGCCATGTTCGCTTGTACCCAGGATGCTTCAATTTCCTCAAACTGTTTAAATCTTAAACACATGCCGTTTTTATTTTAGGAGCTCTGAAATAAAACTGCACTCCGAAGTCTTTGTTTTAAACAACTAAATATTATAAATTTTTACTGGTTGGTTTTCCACGGCACCAAAGTTATTTCTGAAAATCTCTTGTCTGTAGTAAGTGTGATGAGAGCATGCTCCCCCTGAGGCGAGCCTGAGGATCCAACTCCTAACTCTGGAAATCACTGTGATGTGTCCGTGCATCACCCTTATAGGCAATCACCTCGTTCTAATTTTGTTCATCACAGCTGTTTTAATTTTATTTTCTCATATTAATGAATTAAAATACTTCCAAGTATTGAAGCACAGAGCAGTTCTTCTTAAAGGTCGATCAGCTGCCCCGTTAGTAAACCACCTAAGTACAAAATTTTCTCAACTGAGCTTGTTACGTATCTTGGTGTCCTCCACCTTTCCTTTTACCTGTAGCTCCTGTGTGAGTTTTACATGAGAAAACAAGACAGAAAAATAAGGAAGTACTGTGCAGAGCAGAAGTTATCTTTCATCTTGAAAGGAGCCCATAATCAAATTCTTTGAAGGCTACCTATAGAATGTGTTCACACAAACTTCCTAAATTTGTACCTGGATGGCACTTTGAATCTACTCTTTTGTTCTTCCAAAATGCTGTCTATACATTATGAGTGAAAACAGTATAAGCACCAGCAAGGTAAGCCATGAATTATTTGCTCCTTTTGGGGCAAAGTTGGGTGAAGAAACGATCAAAATTTGTTTTGCAAATACAAGGAGTATTTGTATATGCATTCAAAATGTGAACGCAACATTAATTCCTCTTTTAAAGAAATGTAATCATTCAGATGGATAAATTTTCAAATAAAACATAATCAAAGACTATCAGCCAAAGATCATGATTAGAAAATGAGAGCTAAAAAGAATAACCCACTGAGATTTTTACAAAACAAAGGTAACTGTGGCTGGAAACGGGTGCAGACAGTGAACAGGCAATGGAAGCGTCCGCTCCTCCTCATTTCCCCGAGACAACGTTTGAACCTGGAGAACCCAATGGTGGTCACGAGAAGGTCAATGTTGAGACTTGCTGTTTCCTAGTTCTGGTGACCTCTCACTGCCCATCCCGAGCGTCATGTTCTGACTAATGGCACCCCTTGAGCAATCACTAGCACTAACATCTCTCTTTATAGTACATTTCCTTCTATCTATTTTTTGCAACAACTTGGAAACATTGAAAGTCCATCCCTTCAATGACTTTAATCAAACATTGCTTTTACTTGCTAGGAAGGTGAAGGAGGCAAAATATAACTGAGAGTTCATTCCTTAAGTTGGGTCATGCATTGTCAAACTATACTATCAAGTGCTGGGAATGTAGCCCTTTATAAAATAAAAAGACATTACATATGCTGTAAGCGTGTCTTTAACCAAAATTAGGCTAATAAATTGTGTCAGTTTAATGGTAGCAAGTTGAACTAATGAAATTCCAATTATTGCTTTTATGAAATTAAATTTAAGATGTGAAATTACTACTCATATATTAAAGGTATTCTCAATTAATGTTAAAGCTAATGCATACTTTCACCACATTATGTCTACCCTGCTCTATTTTCCAATTTCAAGAGAACTTTCCTTTTGCATAACAAAGTAACAAAATTCAGTTTTTGGAAATCAGTCAAAAATATCAATCCTGGTCTTGGCAAAACTCTAGAACAAACCAAGGCACTATTTCTCACTTATATGGAGGGGGGAGGGGGGAATACATATTTACATTATTGGACAATCTCTTCAATATAGATAAGATTTTTCTTACCTCTTGAATGTATCTTAAGAAGTAAATTCAATACTTCTTAACAAATAAGACTTTAAATGTTTTTAATACAAATAATGTTATGAGCAATAAACCATCATGGTTGTGTTAGGTTCGGTGGATCACAGTTCTACGTAAGAAAAAATTTATGTTGGACACTTCACCCAAATGTCTATGTATAGTACATTCCAAAGTACAGATTTGTTTTTACCATAATCAGTAACAGACTTTGGAGCACGTTGCTCTGTTTCAGTATTTCTCTTCTTGTTCTTGGACTTCCAAGCATGATACACTTTTAGTCTCCTATGAAATTCTTCTCTGCAAGCTGCCAGGAGCTCAATGTCTACCAATTACACAGGAAGAGAGAGAGAAAAAAAGAACATCCTAATTTAGTTGTTTAGCATAATTATTTTGTGATATGTGTGTGTGTGTATTAGAGGCTCGGTGCATAAAAATTTGTGCACTTGGGGGGGGGGTGTCCCTCAGCCTGGCTTGTGCCCTCTAGCAATCTGAGACCCCTCAGGAGATGTCCACCTGCTGGCTTAGGCCCATTCCCTGGGGGGGATCAGGCCTAAGCTGGCAGCCAGACATCCCTCTGGCAGCCCAGGGGCCCTCAGGGGATGTCCACTTGCCAGCAGGAAGTAGACCTAAGCTGCAGTCAGACATCTTTAGCTGTGCTGAGGAGGCAGGAGAGGCTCCTGCCACCACTGCTGTGCTGGCAGCTGGCAGCCTGGCTTGTGGCTGAGCAGAGCTACCCCTGTGGGAATGCACTAACCACCAGGGGGCAGCTCCTGCATTGATCATCTGCCCCCTGGTGGTCAGTGTGTGTCATAGTGACCGGTCATTCCCAGTGGTTCTGCTGTTAGGGTCAATTTGTATATTATCCTTTTATTATATAGGATATGTATATAATGGCATATATATTATATAGTATATAATATAAAGTTTTCATTTTAAAGTAATAATACAAAATTAAAAGTAAGCTAATTATTGATAAAGATGAGTATTTTATGGTAATATTATCTTTTATATTTACAGAATATTATACATTATTATTTTATATAATTTGTTCAACATAAGAATCTTGAACAAACAAACAAAAATCTTGGACTAAATAGGTCTTTTACAGATAAAGAACTTAAATTACAGAGGTTGAGTCACTTGTCCAAGGTCACAGGCTACTACAACAGAATAAAAAGGAATAAAAAGTCACTGTATTCAAATGCAAGCTAGATTTATATTCAACACATTTTTTGTTTGTAATTATACAGATAAAATCAGTGAGGTGGGAAAGAACATAGTGAGAAGTCTGTGTCATAACAATTATGACATGTTAGTTCCTATTTATAGTATTATGAATTCAACACTATGATTTAACCAAGAACTCAACTATGTGGGAACCTCTGGATATAGTGTTTTACTCTACTCTGTTGGAAGAAAAAGTGTTAAAAAGGAAAGACTGGCTTTGCCAATATGGCTCAGTGGCTGAACATCAACCTATGAACCAGGAGGCCATGGTTTGATTTCCAGTCAGGGCACATTGCCTGGGTTGCTGACTGGATCCCCAATGGAGACACGTACAGGAGGCAGCCGATCAATGACTCATTCTAATCATTGCTATGTCTATCTCTTGCTCCCTCTCCCTTCCTCTCTCTAAAATCAATAAAATCATATTTTAAAAAATAAAAGGAAGGACTATACTGCAATCTTTTCCTTTGCATTCATAGATGAAAAGATTCTGGTAAGTATTTAATTATATAAATAATATGAGATGGGCCAGTCATTAATATAGCTCAGACCATAACTTCTCTGTTTTTCTTCTCTGACCTAGGCAAGAGATAAGCAAAATGAATTTAACGTATGTCAGTATGTCTTCCTTTTAGCTTTGTGAGTAAATTAGGTCTTCATTTCAAGGTAACAGTAACAAAGAGGATTTATTTTTAACCGTAAAAGAATTTAGTATGGCTTATACTAATTCATATGCAAATGTTAAAAATAGCACCTCAAGCTGGGTATTTACTGCCTTCCCATACACTTACCACAAGAAGTATTGATGGTGTCTCGTAGTTCTGCATATTTCCATTTACTAAGATCATGTTTCTTGGTACCAGCAGCTGCCTTGGTGGCTTGTACAGCAGGACCTCTGCAAATATTACATATTTTTACACATTTAAACTAGAAACATGAATGAAATGTTAACTAAAGCAAGAAAGTGAGTGTAAGTTTAAGAACTGGAAATAACTACTAGAAAAACGTAATTTTTGTATCTTTGATGGATGAAATGAAGAATGGTGTACTACAGAATGACTAGGTAAATTAAAATTTTCCACTGTGCCATTTAATAGCTATATTAGGGGGACTTCTGATTCCCAATTCTAGTACCATAGGTTTATCTGAAGTTAAAAAATACATTTATATGTATTCCTCAAAATCAGAAATCCTCAACATATATGAACAACATCATTAGAAGCACATTAACGGTTTGCTTATGAGCCATTAGGCCACACAGCACCATCACCTGTAGACTATTGGAAGCTACAGATGGCCAAGCCCCAACCACACCTCCTGGCTCAGGATCTCCCTAGGCATCTGGGTGTTTACAGGGTCCACAGGTAAATGTCTAAAATGCAATCCACCACATCAGTCATTAAAGAAAGGCTCAAAAAGCTGCCGGGCTCTGGAAACTCGTGTGACCTTTTAACTTCACTGTTAAAGAACACTTAGAAAAAAGTTCTGTAACGCGGGTGGGCAACCTTTTTCTGCCAAGGGCCATCTGGAGATTAATAACATCATTCGCTTAGTATAATTCACTTAATATAAATTTTTGTTGCTATGAAAAAAGCTCCTTGATTTATTGAATTTTGAGTTCCACCTGCGGTTACTCTGGCAGGGCCAGACCAAATGTTATCTTGGGCCTTAAATGGCCAGCAGGCCAGATGTTCTCTATTCTATAACCAGATAAATACACACCCAAATACTTAGTGAGTAATAAATACGTAAATTAAAGGAAGGGGGTTTAGGTCATGAAGCTGATAACGGAGATTTCAAAGGGCACAAGTGTTATATATTGCCCAGTGTAACAGGAATGTTTGAGTAGAAAGAGAGGAAGCACATTTTAAAAATTAAAAATATGTATAAAATATTAAAATAATAAATTTAAAATAAAACGGGACAAAGGCAAATTTTTCCTAGTAGTGCTACTTGGGGCTTAAGGCATGTACATAATTTAAAATAATTACTCAGAAAATACTAGGAACAATTTGTTTCCTGTAATAATGAAAATTGCTTTCCAGCAGCTTACACCAGCCACAGAGGAGACACTCAGAATAAGCTGCAAGTGGACTTTTAAGTACAAAGTAATGAAGGAAGAATTTAAACACATCCTATTTCAAGACGTGAAGAGAAGATGACACAAGTATTAAAAGAATTAAATATTAAAGAACTAAAATATTGCTTCTCAGGTACCAAACAAGGACTCTCACCTTTATCATCCACTTCTCCAAAAGTGTCCTCTCAAAGAGGAACAATCAAGGTATAACATTAAAGAGAGCTACTTTCTCATCGTGTTACATTTTGAAAGATAACAACAATCCTGACAGTCAAGACACAGACAATGAGACTGAATGGAAAATGATGTGGGAGAATATGTATCCTTCTTCCTGAAATAAAGGAAATCATTTCTTCCACAGTAAGCTTACCAGTGAAGTCCGGTACTTGTACCTCCTTACAAGGCCTATTTATGCTTTCAATTGGAGAATAAAACACAACATACTTCAGCCTACATACTTAAAAATTGCTTGACACACATAAGCCTGGATAAAAACTAATGTGTGGCCATTTAGTCCTTCCTACTTTTTGTGGTTAAAATTCGTTTAGGTTTACTGAAGAATCCATATTTTCCATAAGCTGTGCAACTGGCAATTTCCCATGTAGCTCTTTCTTCTAAATTGCTTTCCTCGGAAAGAGCCAGCTGTGTGTCAGCAAGGTTTATTACCCTTAACAATAAATTATGCTGTGACATTTATTCAAATTCTGTATTTTTTCCTTTTTATAGTACAAAATACCATTCAATAAACCAATAAAAAATTCTCTTCTTAGCTCTTAGAAGAGTCTTTTCTAGGAGAGCAGCTGAAAATTATTATGGGTTTTGTATTGTTGCTTTATTTTCTTTAGAAAGAAAACTGAATTTACTTACTATACCATTTATAGATTGTCAGAAAATACATGATGTGTCAAAATACATAAGGTGCGTTTTAATACCTTTAAAAATAACACTGAATTCAAATTATTATTGCTTAAAATATGATTTTGGTATCACTAACTTTTAATTCATATACTTTAACAAAAAGATACCTACTTACAATTATACTCAGCATCCTAAGAAATACACGACTAAAATGCATCTTTGGAGTTATTAAAATAGTAAAATAAAGCTGTAATTTATTGTTTAGACTTGATTAACAGACATTCATGTAAACAATACAGTAAAGTAGTAGGGAAATTGACTTTTGATTTTTAAAAATATATTAGACACCTTCAATTAATTTTGTAAGCTCAGAATTAACAGTTAAAATGTTATTGATTCATATCCACTTATAAAGGTAATGGACCAGGTCCTGCTGGGAAGTTATAGCCTTTGGTGGCTCAGTTTTTACATCAGTGGTTTTTATTTTTGTTAATCCTCACCCAAGGATATTTTTCCCATTGGTTTTTAGAGAGAGTGAAAGGGAGGGGGAGAGACACAGAGAGAGAAAGATCAATGGGAGCGACACGTCTAGTGGTATGCCTGCAACCGTATAGGACCCTTCAGTACGAGGGACCCTTCGATGCACAGGCCGATGCTCTATCCACCGAGCCAAACCTGCTAGGGCGCATGGGTGGTTTTAAACTGTGTCCTGTGGTATAAAAATCCGTGGGAGCAGGGTTCCCCTCTTCAACTAGGCACAGTGGTTCCCAGCCAGGGGGCAGCACCACCCCTAGAGGAAGTTTCCAAATCCTCATTTCATCAGGAAGATAGAAAGGGTTCCCCTAAGAGACTGAGGGGGGGGGGCAGCGATAACCACAGCAGTACTACCAACAAGGAAGAGTCTGATCCAAAATACCAGTGGTTTCACCACTGAGAACACCGATGGAGAGGAACACCAGTTTTTATCTTTTTGTATATGAGAGTGAAGTGACACTTCTTGTACAGAAAATATACATGGAAAGAGTGCATTATTCATATAGCAGGCCCTGGTCCAAATACTGATGAGTCATTTAAAAATATGACTTTGAGGTGGCACGTATTCCCCCAAATTGTTCTGCACTAACCTACTCAAGATTTCTGACATTTCTTTCGCCATTTGTTCCCTATAAAAGAATGATAATACAACATAGTTATATAAAAGACAATTACACATAAATTACTTAAAATATCTAAAGGCATAAATAAAATTTTATATTTAAAAAACATTTATATTTCAATAGGATTATTGAGTTACTAACCATTCACTATTATTTTACTTTGTAAAAGTCTACAATATACTCTTTTCCATGCATTGCCATAAAATACAGCAAAATTTTTGTGTAGATCCAGTTAAAGTTATTCACACGTTCCTATTTTTTCAGTAAGAACTTTCAAATAAAATCTCACGAGAGCCATGCTTCTGCAGTATTATCTTTTATGTACAGAATAAAATGTTCGAAATGCAGACGGGAAACTTGGCAGGATATAGATTCCATATAAAAATTTTACACTGGATTGCTTAGTAAATATTAATTAGCAAGGTCTAATGGTGGTAAAACAAGTTGATCTATTTTACATTGCCAGAGTTTAAATAATTCTGATGTATTCAAAGTTTTAGAATTCTAGATCAAAGCGTATTTTTGTTAAAAAAAAAATTCAAATGCATCAAGTACTTGTTAAATATTGAGAAGTGTTCTGACTTTTCAAGGACAAACATTTCCCAAAGGCCAAAACTTATTTAGCTCTTATCACCCCAAAGAGTGTAACTTTCTCAATATTTGCTTAAATCTGTGAAATGGAAAGGATGTTTCATCATGTTCCTCAATACTTTGTTAGCCTCATTATTTTCCTGTCCTTTGCTGACTTCCTTTATAATTAATAAGTTTCTCACTCATTCTATTCATCAGACTCTGGTAAACCCCCAAATCCTATGAACTGGTAAAAATTAAAACAAAAGAAGATAGTAGCTGTGCCTCAGGGCACGGTTCCCTGGACGCCCACCCAGACTCCTGGACTCCTACTAGTACATCTCTTTCCTTGTAATGGACGCTGGCAAAGCTCAGGTACTGATGGAGATCTAGTTGAGCAAGCAGTCAGAGAAAAAGAATTCTTTCAAAACTGATGATCAAGGACAAGAAAAACAAAGTAAAAAACAAATGTAATCTAAAAAAACTGCCTATTGAGCAAATATCAACCTCTCTTTAGGTTAGTCGGAATTTCCTAATGTTCAAGCTCAGCATGATTTTGGCAACTATTTTTAATTCTATTATCACCTACCCCAAGGTGTCTATCAGTAACCAAGAGCACCTCCGATTTTACCACCACTTTCTCCTGAAACCCCGTTTCCCTTCCCACAGCAGGTTTCAAGGGACTCAGAGCTCTCTCACTACTTGAACTGCTGATCATATAGCAATTTCTCTGTAAACCGCCATGCTTCACTGGATGACAATCTCTACTGGTTTAGTATCTCACCTGGGCTATGTTACACCACATATATTGAAGAGAAATGGTTCCTGCATCCAGTGCTTTTTCCCTTCTGATTTTCCCAGACTAGTATATGCAGATGCTCACCATTTCACCTTAGATCATTGGTTACTGGGCTGAATTCAAGCTCAACTATAAAACTTAACTATAAATAAGGTTTTTTTAATGGAGGGTGAGAGCATCCACTCAGTAACATTTTAAAAACCTGGTGCGTTGTGGTGAACAATGGTGTTGGCATTTGATGGGGTGAGGGGTCAGGGATGCCAAATGTCTTGCACAAGGAAGAGCTGCCCTATATGCCTCATGGGACTTCAACATGTCCACCAGACACATTGAGGTGAAATGCACACACACATAAATAGGTTTACTTGGAAACAAAGTTTTACATGTAAAACTTTCTTTGCCTGGTTTTAACATTCAGATGATTTCTGTAAGAATGCACCTATTGCAAAATGGAGAGGAGAGTGTACTTAACTCTGTCCAGACCTTTACGAAGGACTGTTCACCACTGCATGGCATTTACTGACTGATGTAACGATCTTATATAAATCTGCGCTTGAAGTGGTTGCATTCATGGGGATCTTATGTATACATGCAAACATTTGAGTACTTGATTACATTTTTCTGTAGTTGTAACCAAGCACTTTTCATATTAAAGTAAACAATGCTTCATTATAAATTACTGTGCTTTTACTTCTCTTTAATATGCACTGTTTGGAGAACTATATATACACATGCATCATTTTTACATTTGTTATTGGTATCTGTGTCTAAGGGAGTTGAGAACCTTACTGTAAGAGTTGGGGCCTAAAAGCTGTTGATATTCAAATTTTATGCATATTCCAAAATTTTATATGTATAGTATGTATAAAATACAAGCAAAAATGTATTTTATACATATATCCCAAATATTACTTAGATTCTCTATGGATTTTCATAACAAAAAGATACATCAGCATCAAAATTAGCATTATATATATATATATATATATATACACACACACACACACACACACACACACACACACATAACTTCAGATTATAAACTATTTTAGATATCAGTAGAATAAACTATCATACATGCTAAAAACTAAGCTATCTATTATGACTCAAATACTTTAAATATTTTATTTATTCTTACTTATATCTCCATATCTGTTTCTATAAAGACAATAAATAAGTAATGAATAACTAAAAACACATAAAACAAAATGGGTGTTTTAAAAATGTTAGAAAACACAAAGCAGGAAACCAAATAATAAACTACTGTGACTGAACACCATAGAAGAGCATTAAACATTTTTCCTGGGCAAAGAAAAAATGAGTTATCTTATTCTTTTTAATAAATGGAAATAATGTAAAATTCACTTCAATAAGGAAAAGATTTCTCCTAAAAAGTATCCATAACCTGTTAAAAAGGAAGTTATATGACCAAGTCAAATTGTAAAAAGTGAAATGACGTACGGTGTCATTTTGGGTCTTGCTTCATTAATTCTGTGAAAAGAATACGTTTTAGTTAATATCATAACCAACTCCAAATTGTGAAAATCTGGATTGTGCCCAACTTATGTTTTGGTGACTTTACTGATTTTAAAAAGTGCATAATCTTTATTTAATCTACGTGTGAGATTACTTATAATTTCAGATACAGGCATACTTTGTTGTATTGTGATTTGCTTCACTGAGCTTCACAAATGTTGGGGTTTTTACAAATTGAAGACAAGACCCTCCACCAGTACAAAGTTTATGACTCACTTTATTGCAGTTCTTGGGAACTGACCCCACAATATCTTCAAGGTATGCCTGTTACGTGAAATCATAACTTTGCATCCAGGATCATGAGTGTAATTGATTGAGACCATATTTTAAAACATATTATACATGTGAAAAGTAATTCTTACTTAGAACTTACTGGATGGACACCCGAGCTGGAAAAGTAACTTGAAATTGTTTATTGCAGCAAAATCCATCTACATATATTTTTCAATACATCACAGAACCCAAGAACACATTAAGAACAGAGCAAGAAAGTTCTTACTTATAAATTGTTAGAAAGAATTCAATACTAACAAAGGTAAAATAAACATTCAAAAACATAAATGTAGACCCTGGAGTAAGATAAAATTATCAAACATGGGACATCAGTACAGAACATCATCTATAACACATTGCTAATGCTTCCAGTGCAGAGTATACACTAACCAGGAGATTCAGAGGAGAAGGCGCTCACGGGACCAGGAGTCAGAGAAAGTTTCCTGAGAGAGAGGCTTACAGGCAGGACTTCAATGGGCATTTGAGAGGAGGAGACAGCATCTCCAGGCCTTTGCCACAGGAGAACTAAAATGAACTCTTCCTCCCTTCAAGTTACAACTGCTAGAATACCTCCTAAACACTTAGTTGTGGTCCCATTACCTAGTTAATTCTAATGCTTCACCTAAATCACAGGTGACTTGTCATTTTTGTCAAAGGTCCTAAGTGGTCCACTCTCTCTCTGAGACCACTCACTTTGGAAGAAGTGCATCTTTCTGAAGATGAGAAGCAGTGTACATATGAGCCCGTATCTTACATACAGTACAAGGAATGGTACTGGATACAGCTGAGTATTTCAAAGGTTCACACAGAAAGCTTTGCCTGAATACCAATAATGACTACATTAATGAGCCCTTTGGAAATGACTTTCAGCCAAACTAAATCCAGCTCTGCCCATTTCAGTCTGTCCTCTCATGTTAGGAATGGCAGCTGTCAGAGTCCGTCAGTTATACACAAAGACTCCCGGTCACTGCAACACAACACGGGTGGGAGGAATGGAACAGCAGCTAAGCTAAGTCTGCAAGTACAAAGGCCACAGATGGGTGGGAATATTTTAATTACGGTGAAAAGTTAACCAAGAGCACAACTATTGGACTCAAACCCAACAGCTTAAAAAATTATTATAATACCTGTGCTTGATAGGCCTATTCAGTTTATTTAAATATAATATACTTCCATATACAATTCAGGCCTCAGAACTCCCCAATATAATCACTTACTAGAAAAAGTGTGAAGATAAGTTAACATACCCTTTTCCTTCCCTATCTTGTTTTCAGCTAAATAAAATCTAAGCACTGCTCTCTAATATAAAACAAGTTTTTCCTTTCACAAGGAAATAGCAACATCTACTATTTTTATTTTAATTATATTTTTGTCATAAAACAGTGCTCTAACATTCTGAAAAGCATAGTTACATATCTGAATGTGCCTCACCATACATATAGAGCATATATACCTACATAGAAAGGAACTCCACAAACTAATTTTGCTCTGTTTTTACAAATAATCAAAATAACTAATATTTCCATATTCTAAATTTAAAATGAATCTATTATACTAAAACCTTCCTGAAATTTTCAATAAGAACTTCCATATTCCTCCACACTCCAATAACATATAGTATTTAGAGATAATTCAAAAATCTGAGGAGCCAAAATATTTCAATGTGATAATCCTTCATTCTTAGAAAAGGAAATCTATCTATTCTGAAACATAGAGTGTGTATGTGTGTGTAAAATTTCTTCTCATCTCAAATGTTAGGATATATATAATTTGCATTAGGAAAAAAATAAATACCAACCTCAAGTATATTAGACTGGATTATAATAAAGTGACTGATTTCTATTATAGTATTTAATGGCAGGTATTTAGAAATTAAATGTCTACCTTAAACCAGATATATAAAGATACAATACTCTTTGGCAATATCAGAGTAAACATTGATATGTTTTCTTAAAGTACTCATGAATTAAAGTATCAGTTTTGTTTTTCAATAGTTTAACAATTTGATAAAATCAATTTGTTTCATTCCTTTGGGTATAAGAATGGATACAAATAAGTTTTAAATGATTTTACTTAAAATATACCAGGACCTAAGGAATATGATTTCTCCTATTTCCTTCAGGCTGAAGTGGGAGGCTCAGAGGGAGAGAGCAGAGCACCACACCCCACCCAGCGGCCCAGTACCTGCGGAGCGCCAGGTCCGCCTGAGCCTCGTCACTGATGAGCTCTGCTTCGCTCTGGGCGATCCTCAGGGCCAGCTCGCGGTCCCTACGCTCCTGCTCCAGCACTGCTTGCTGCTGGGACTCCTCCTCCCGCTGTCGGGCCAGCTGCTCCTCCACTTCAGCCTGCCAAGGACAGAAAGCAAGTTCACCAAAGTGTCCCCACATGTCTCCTTGGTCATTCCATTCCTACTTTAAATTATTCCAGACAAGTTCCTTCATAAGGAATGTATCATCTAACCAGAAAGCTTTTCAGTCTCTCTTCTCTTCTATGTTATAATTTATACTTGCTCTTTCCAAATCAAAGAGAAGACAGAGAAACCGTAGTTCCACCATTCCATGACATTAAGTGAACCAAGTATCACAGGAGTATCCCAGGTATCCCAGGTATTCCCTGCTAACAGCAGGCAAGCAGATGTCAGGAATTTAAAGTGTTGATTGTGCTCAGGACAAATTAATAAAGCCAAGAAACTCAAATACGTGATCAATTACTCTCAGACATGGACTTTTTATAAAATGGGAGTTAAGAATCTATTATTATGTGTCTACAGTGTTATAAAATAATATTTTATAATTTGTTTAACTGGAGGAATGCACATTCTGAAATTATCTACACTAATAAAAAGAGAATCATGCAAATTGGTGTCACTCCGCTACACCCAAGCCACGCCCACTAGCCAATCAGAGCGAATATATGCAAATTAACCCAAACAATATGGCGGCCAGCAGCCACAAAGCTGGAGCAAGCAGGAGGCTTCATTGCCCCGGCAATGGAGGAAGCCAAGCTTCCCGCCAGCCCTGAGCTCTGCTCAAGGCAACAAAGTTTCAATTATAGAACATAAATAAACCCCAGATACCTGCCTCCAGCCAGCCTCACAGGGAGCTTGGGTCACTGTGGGCCATGGCCAGCCTGCAAACAGCCATCAGCCCCTCACCCAGGATGGCCACACCCTCATGGGGTGAGGGTTCCTGCTGGGGGGCTTGGCCAGCCTGCAAACAGCCATGAACCCCTCACCCAGATTGGCCAAGCACCCCAGTAGGACCTCGCACCCTGAAGGGGGCGTGGCCAGCCTGAAAACGACTATCAGCCCCTCACCCAGGCTGGCCAGGCACCCCAGTGGGAACTCCACCCTGATCCGGGATACTCTTCAGGGCAAATCAGCCGGTCCCACCCATGGCACTAGGCCTCTGTCCTATATAATAAAAGGGTAATATGCAAATTGACCCTAACAGCAGAACCACTGGGAATGACTGGTCACTATGCCACACACTGACCACCAGGGGGCAGATGCTCAATGCAGGAGCTGTCCCCTGGTGGTCTGTGCACTCCCACAGGGGGAGCTCTGCTCAGCCACAAGCCAGGCTGCCAGCTCCCAGCACAGCAGTGGCAGTGAGAGCCTCTCCTACCTCCTCAGCAGCACTAAGGATATCTGACTGCAGCTTAGGCCTGCTCCCCGCCTGGCAAGTGGACATCTCCCGAGGATTCCCGGGCTGCCAGAGGGATGTCTGACTGCCAGCTTAGGCCCGGTCCCCTGGGGAGTGGGCCTAAACCAGCAGGTAGACATCCCCCGAGGGGTTCCAGACTGCGAGAGGGCATAGGCCGGGCTGAGGGATCCCCTCCTCCCCGAGTGCACAAATTTTTGTGCACCAGGCCTCTAGTATTTTAAATAAATGTTTATCTGGCTTTCCCCTAGGTATAATAATAACAAGAACAAACTAATATTTATTGACCTGAACACTGTTTGAAATGCTTTAACATGTGTTAACTCATTTGATACTCAACTATTATTTACCCACATTCCACAGAGCGAGACTGTGGCCCAGTCACTCATGGTGACCTGTAATATATCCTCATTTCTGTCAGTGACAGAGGCTGGATCTTAACTCATGTCCCTGACTCTAAAGTCCCATAACCATTTCAGAAACTACTTTTCATCTCTGAGATAAACCAATGACAGCTTATCTAGCAAATCAAGGTCTTGCTTTCCCTTCTTTTGTTTTATAATTTTGTAGATTCTATTTTGATAGAAATTCAGTTCAACTGTCTAATCAGTACATACCTGAATACGTTTTTCATCATCTTCCCTTTTCTTTCTCTCTTCTTCTTCTTGTTTTCTCTTTACTTCCATCTCAAGTTTCCTTAAAAAAAAAAAGAAATAGAAAACTCTTCGAAAACTTTATAAAAAATCAGGAATACTTCAGAAGGAAATTTAAACTATTAATAAACAAAGGTTTCAGAATGGGGGCTCACATTAACCTCCTGGCCATATACATTATCATTTTTTAAATCTAACTCTACTGACAATAAATCTTCTGAAACAAAACTAATATGTTGTATTGTATAACCTTTAACACCTCTAGAGTAATTGGTTACAAAGCTAATTGCAAGGTCCTGATTACATGTGCTTCTCTCTACTCCTTCTCCAATTAAACAACTCATGTTCCTTATGTCTACCCAATTATGCAAATCTTTCAAAACATTACCATTTTTTAAATTGCAGAAAAGTAGAAAAGCTTTTTTTCTAGCTTATTAAATAATATACAAGTCACTGTTTTATAAGGAAGTTAAGAGATACTCAGGTATAAGAATCTAACCAAAATTCATATTGGTAAAAATCATTTTATGTTATGATATTATTATAAAACTAGTGACCTGGTGGGTGAAATCATGCAAGACCCAGGACCCCTGAGTCCTGGAGTCCCCTGAGTCCCGCCCCACAGCCAGAGCTCCTCCCAAGCCTCCCCGATGCACCTCCTGGTCAAGTCCCCATCAGCGCCCTCGGGGACGTAGGATCAAGTCCCCGCTGGCAGCCACAGGGATGCAGTGTCATGTCCCCACCCACCCACGTGCTCCTGCTGTGCACACAGCCTCCTGCTGATCGGTTGGTACAGCCTGAGGGCATCATGGCCACAGGCTTTTTAAAATATAGGATGGATTTTCCCTATTTTCAAACTTATTCTAAAATTATAGTCATGAGCAGCATAACAACATTTTGGTCAACAATGAACTGCATATACAATGGTGTTATGCCCTACATACAGCCTATGTGTGTGGCTATACCATCTAGGTCTGTGTAAGTTCATTCTAAGATGCTCACACAAGGATAAAATCACCTAATGACACATTTCTTAGGACATATCTCCATCATTAAGCAGCATATGACTACAGTATCTGTATATGTAAAAGGCTAATATGCAAAGTGTCCCCTTGGGAGTTTGATTGAGAGACCGGGAGTTCGATCACTTCCTATGACACGCACTGACCACCAGGGGACAGTGCAGAACATGGTGGGCAACTAGCGGCAGCAGTGGGGTGGGGAGGCAGGGTGTAAAGGAAGAGGTGGGGAGGTGGGGAACCTGATTGTCCCTGACTGCAGGCCAGGCCTAGGGACCCTTCCCATGCATGAATTTCAAGCACTGGGCCTAGTTTTCAAATAAAAAACTACTTTTAAAAGTAAGAAGATATATCAACCAACACCACCAAGAATTCACTGTTCTGTTAGTATCTAACTCAAAACAACAATAGGAATGCCTTACATCCGCCTTTCTTCCTCTTCCTTTCTTCGACGCTGTTCATCTTCTTCACGTCTTTTTCTTTCTTTTTCCATTTCTTCTTGAATACGCCTCAGCCTTTCAGCTTCCTCTTCCTGCTGCTTCTTTTTCTGTAAAGCGCTGAGGAGGGCCTCTGAGCTTTTAACCAGTGCATCGTATTCCTTCTGTATCTGTTCCCTTGTCATCATAGTGGACTTCAAAACAATAACAAACATGCGCTTAAAAAGTTAGCTCTTTTGCTGCACAACAATGTGAATATAATGAACACTACTGAACTGTACATTTTAAAATCATTAGATGGTAACATTAACGTTATGTGCCCTTATACGTACGTATACAGCAAACACTGGAAAAGTTGGTAAGCAATAAGTCCATTATCTTTACTATACCATTTGTACATTTAAAAGTTACCTTTGCACACAAATCTCTACATCTATTTTTTTTTAATATATTTTTTACAGAGAAGGGAGAGGGATAGAAAGTTAGAAACATCGAGGAGAGAGAAACACCAATCAGCTGCCTCCTGCACACTCCCCACTGGGGATGTGCCCACAACCAAGGTACATGCTCCTGACCGGAATTGAACCTGGGACCTTTCAGTCCATAGGCCGATACTCTATCCACTGAGCCAAACCGGTTAGGGCTACATCTATTTCTTATTAATCAAGTAATCAAATATCTAAAGGAGTACTGTGGACAAAGTAACATACCGTAGATAACAATTATTTTTTAAGAAATTATTAATTTTGTCAGAGTTTACTACTCTTTAATAATAATGTTCAAAAAGTACCTAAGGAATATTTAAGAAATTATGAAATACATCCCAAATTGTTGGATGACTTTCCTAAGTGAGCCTTCAGAAAATGTGGCTTGGTTGATTTTAATTGACTAATACTATATAAATAGGGATGGCTCTAAACAGATTTGTAAAATCAGCTAAGCTTATCCAAAGCATTTTCATTCTTCTTTTGCTCCTTTTTCTCCACTCTGTCTTTAAGACTGATCACTCTTTACATAAAATATCTGCAGGAAATAGAATAAAAGGCTTGCTTTAAGATATTATATCCACATAATTGCATTGACTCATTTAACTAGGTGAGAACAGCATTAAGACTCTAAAAAATAACAGAAAAAGTTATGATGAGACAGATGGAATGTAATTACAAGGATATAGAAAAATGTTTCAATCCCACTGATGATCAAATAAATGAAAATCAATACAAAAAAGGCCCCATTTATTCTAACAAATTTGGAGGAAAATTGCTATTTTCATAACAGTTAAGTAATTGATGATACAGCCTATGTGAAGATAATATAATTTTAGGAAAAAGGCATATGGCATGATAGGGACAGAAAACTAAATGTACATTAGAATAAAAACTATGCAAAAATGTGTGCACATAAAATAAGACAGAAAGGGAAATTTACAACAGTAAAACAATTAAATGTGTTACTTTAATAAAGGTTTTTTGGTGATTTTCTCCAAATTGTTAATATTACATTACTTTTATCATTTAAAAATTAGATTCTGAGAGTAGAAAAACATGAAACAAAATAATTTGCATTAACCCTCTCTCAGTAATGATTATGCAAAAGCTTACCAAAAGAGTAGTTACTATTTAAAGCAAATACAATAGCATTTTAGCATTTTACAATGATCAATAAACAGTATTTTAGTTACCCTTTTGGGGGGAAAAATCTTTCCCAGCAACAGATGAAAGTGCTTAACTTTGCTCTTTTTAAAGTTCTGCTATGAAAATTTTCAAACTGTTAGGAAAGCACTATAATACACATCACTTGTCATCACTGGGACTCAATATTTATAACACTTAGTATCCCTAACACAATAAGGCATTTTCCTATATAATTTTAACACCAATAACAAAAGATATTAGATTATTTTTAAAGTCAAAGCCATTTAGATTAAAATGACATACCTTAATTTTGGCCATTAATGCATCAATAGAAATTTCAAGATCCTTGACCTGTTTATTCACCTCTGGTTTTCCATCTTTCAGTGCACTTACTACTTCATTGAACTTATCAAGCCGTTTTTTCAGTGTGCCGACCTTAACCAGGCCATCGATGCTGTAAAGATAATGCTTCATCAGTGTAATTTCACTATGTAATGCGATACATTGATTTTTTATTTTAATAAAATGCAAAACATACTAAGCAGGATATTTTACACCTGTTTTCATATCTTTCAGCATTCTCTCTCTTTTTTAAAAAATATATTTTATTTATTTTTTACAGAGAGGAAGGGAGAGGGATAGAGAGTTAGAAACATCGATGAGAGAGAAACATCGATCAGCTGCCTCCTGCACACTCCCTACTGGGGATGTGCCTACAACCCAGGTATATGCCCTTGACCGGAATCGAACCTGGGACCTTTCAGTCTGCAGGCTGACACTCTATCCACTGAGCCAAACTGGTTAAGGTTCTCTCTCTTTTTTTTAAGATAACTTGTTGAAGATAAAAAATTATAATAATAAAATATGGGTATAAATGACATTGATGCCTGTCCACAGGATTGAAGTCTTCTATATTTACACTGAAAGTTCTGAGAATTCAAATTATAGAAGGCTTTGAAAGAGTCACTTAGTCTTTTTAAAAGGCATTAAAGATCAACAGGTATTCAGACCTTCAAGTTTAAGAGTATCAATTAATAATAAAAGAAGCAAATAAGAAATAAAGACTAAATTTATAGCGGGACAACTGCTACAGATAACCCAGAAATTATAGTCAAAACATTAATAAGGTTTTTTTTATATTAATAAGGTCTTTAAAAACAATGTCAACGTGAAATTTGTCAAGAAACTCGAGTCACTAAAATAATCAGAATAAAATCTTCTTTCATTCCATTTATTTCAACCTTTTATAGTGTCTAAATTTCTATAAGCTCCTTCAAATCCTTTTGTAGAATGAGGCTAGCAATAAAGTAATTAAATAACTAATTTCCAATAAATCATACAAATAACAGAGTAATACATCTTTTTACAAAGAACATGAGACAAGAGAAAACTCTGAGTATCCCTACTGCTCTTCATTATGACTTCATAGTCATTTCGTATTTAAGTAATTAGGTTCTGTGGAATTCTTTAGGCATTGTTCATCTTACCGAGGTTTGTGTCTCCTTTTGCAAAGCCACATGCGAATAGTTTTTTGCATTTTAATGCAGGCTTCAGCTCGATATTTTATTTTGTTTTTCACTATGTATAAGAGAAAAATAGAAAATTATTCCATTTAATTCAGACCTATAACCATTTTTAAAAACCACTCACTTTCACAAAGCAGGTCTCAAGAAACATGAACTCTCATATTATACCAGACATCAAAATCAGGAAGTTTAACATTTAATTCTGTATACTTCTTAAAATAAAAGCACTCCATGTATACTACTAGACTTACATTTTAAATGTATTATTTCCTTGTTATGCTATACCACTGCTCCCCAAACTGTCCTAGGTAATGTTGGTCTACGAAACATTAATAGGTATGCCTTGAAAAAGGGGATTCATCTGTCATATGAATTTAGGAAAAGCTAAATGCTACTTTTGGAGATTAACAATGAACATACTGAGTGAAGCTTCTGACAATCCTACAGTAAAGGTACTTATTTAATATTTAACTTTAATTGCCCAGGATGTCCTAGACTGCTCTGACCCGGAAACATTGTTGAGCTTCTCTATCATCCTGCGAAGATCCTGACTAGTTGCTGACTTTACCACTGCACAACACAGTCCATGACCAAATGGTACAGTAAAGCCAATTTTAATATGTGTTGTCCATCAACACGTAATGTATTAAGCTGAAAGCAATAAACTATCATGACAACTTTGTTTATATTTTACTTGGAAAGTGAGGAGGGGAAGAGTTCCTGTCACCTTTTTTTTATTATAGCAATCCTTTTACCTACATTCATAATTGTCTAGCAAAAGACCTCAATAATAACCTTTGCACAGTTCCTTTTCATTAGGTCAAAGAAATTTTATTTTTCTATTAATAAGGAACAATTTACACTGAATCTTTTTCATGCGTCTTGCACTGTTCCAGGTACTCTGGTGAGTTTGGAGGGAGAGAAAATTATACATTTAATCAAGTTACTCACAATAGCTCCCTACAATTAAAGGTTTCCACAGACTCTCAGGAACCCAAAAATATTCTGCCCCTCACCCTTGCTTAGGGTCAGAGGTAAGCTGTCCATACGACCTGACCAGGAACACGAGAGCAGCTCAGTAGAGTGTCTGAGAACAGGTTTGAGAGAACAGAGGCAGAAGAAGGGCTTAAAAGAACAGCTGAAGCCCCACTTTGTCATCTTGAAAGATTTTAGACTTTGCTCGACGTTAAAGGGAGTCTCCACACAAGGCTTTTAGCTTAGAGGAAGAACTCTGGGAACCCAGGAAAACCAATCTGGGAGCCACTGAAGCTACCGTGCAAGCGGAGGAGGGGCTCCACTAAGGCACTGGCAACAGAGAGGGAAGACGGTACAATATTTAGAGGAGGAATCAATAGGGTCTGTTGACTGACAAGATTTCAGGGACAAAGAAAGGAGAAACAGTTAAAATCCTGGAATTTCTGGCATGTTGTACTGAAGATGCCACACAGGCGGGAAGAGTTCTGGCTTAAGTCTGAGATATCAGAGGATGGTGTGGGAAAGGTGAAGAGCAGGGGAGAGAGAAAAGAATCAAGACAGTGACTTCTGTTTTGCTTAGGACATGATGACATTAATTCCTCTAGCATACATTCAAAAAACTAAAGTCCACAAATACTCATTTATCACATCCTGCACAAGAGCTGCTACTGGAGGAACCAGGAAAACAAGGTGACCAAGCGATGCCATCCCTGCTGTCCAGCACTCAGCACTAAGACAAGCTTATAAATCGCACACACCATTCACTTCCAGACTAGATACAGATCCTCGTGCGAAGGAAACACCTACATTTGATGACGGAGAGTGAGCACCACTGAACCTTCTTCCAGCGACTGCAGATGAGCCAGTGGTTGACTCTTTTAACCAACTCTGCTAAATGGTCAGGGTCAGACTTCATAATCTGATCAAATTCTGCAAACTGGGAAACAAAATAACTTATTATCAGTATTAAAAGATAAACAGGCTCCAACACACAGAGATACAAAATAACTCGAACTCAAATCCAAAATCTAACTTCTGGAAATGGTCCCAAGTCTCAGTGGGGTCTACAGCCAACCCAATCCACTGAATTTTATAGCTGCCTTTCTCTTTCTTCCTCCTTCCTGCAGGGCCTCGTAGGGAAAGGTGGGATACTCACTAACAGCAGAATCAATAGTAAAAGTCGGAAAAAAAACCTTAAATGACAATTATAGATGGTTAGCAAAAAGCTTTTACTGAAAAAGGAATGTAAAAAGGCTGATAAGCCCCTATATTGGCTCTTCCACAGTCTCAGGAGCTGTAGACAGCTCCTGACCGGTAACAAGGTCAGCTATGTAACGTAGGTGCCACCAAACTATCCATCTCCTCCATCCCCCACCCCATTCTGATCAGAGATAAGCAACTGCTGCCCAGAGACAGAAAACACAAAAAAAAGTTATCAGGCTAATCATTAATAAAATATTTCATTTCCACAATTTATCACCAAATCACATAATAATTTCTATGCTTTACAAAATATCCCACCAGTGGTTTTCAACTTTTTTCATTTCATCGCACATATAAACTAATTACTAAAATTCTGCAGCACACCCGAAAAAAAATTTTTTTTACTGATCTGACAATAAATAGGTATCATTTTGATTCATTCACACTGGATGGCTACTGTTGTGTTGGCTGCTATCATTTTTTAATTTGATAATATAAGAGAAAAGAGGTCAGTGCCCCTGACTTAATATTCAGGGATTGCATGTTTTAAAAATGCTTGCAGCACACTGGTTAAAAATCGCTGTATCCCACTATAATGCACTGAGGTGTCACACCTATCAATATAATGGCTTCTTATAATCAAAACTAAAGGTAACATAATGAGACTAAAGACCTGTGAACATATGCCTTGGGCTTTTAACATTTCTTTCTGACTGATTAATTTTTCTGGAAGCAAACAAGACCAAGTGCTTTCTCTATCTGGTAATTAATTCTAAAATATTACTATAGCCCTGAATTAAGGTTAATGTTGAGTTTATGAGAAATATATATGATTACAGCTAAGCCAACAATGAATATTTATATTTTTTTCTTAATTTTTTATAGGAAATAGTATAGGTTTTCTGCAGTAAAAAGTCACAGGAAAGTATATATATTGCTAATGCATTACACAGATTTTATCTCATGCCAAAAAAGTTTAAAATCAGATTTATTATGATTAGTTTGGTCTTCAAGGCACTAGAGATATTTATTAATGATTTTGATGAGTTAAATAGGTATAGTTGACTATTATATAATACCAAGTGTGTTTAAAATTATGAAAATACAATTCAATCAATATTTAAAAAGTTAGAAGTGGTGAGATGATAAACTTATTCTGAATAGCATTTAAGTGTTTCTATATTATACACTTTTAGTTCTGAAATATTCTTCACTCAATCATGTAACTTAGTTACGAGACCCTGCAAACACTAAAACTGTGGGTGAGGCTAAGAAAATTACATTAGATGCAAAAGTGTTTATACATTCACTCACCCTAGCATTTGAGAGAAGTCAGCACAAACTCCAGTCCAATTTCCCATACCTTGCACATCTATCACTCTCTAACAGAACCTGTTCTCCACACAATGAAGACTCCAAAGTACTGTGAAATTTCTAATTATTAAGGCTGAATTAATACGTTTTAGAAAAGCTTTCAACTTGTTTAAAACAAAAGTATTTTCTGGCTAACCCATATTTAAACAAAAAAATCCAATCAAACAATGCTCTCATTCCAATATTTCCAAAGCTGAAAAGAACTGTAAAACTTGTAGAGTATTACACATTGTAAACTTCTCACATACTGATAATATGCATGCTGTTGGTGATCATATAATTCAGGAATAACTCAAATCACTAAACACTTAAAAATATTCATTGACCCCCCCCCCCAACTATTCATATTCATCATGTTAAATTTAAAGTAAAAATGTATTTACCTTGCCAGGTCTAAAAAACACTTTTGTTAACCCAAACTTGTAGTCAATTTCATTTAAGCCCAACGCTTTAAAAAGAGCCTGAAAGAGAAAAGTTAAAAAATTTAAATGACAACCAGTAATTAATAAAGACACCAATAGCTAAGAAATCTCAATTCAGGAGATACTTGTACCTTACAAAACAGTCTTGGGTCTAGTCTTGCAAGTTTGTCTGGCATGTACTTTTTATACATGTTGTAGAGTTCATGAAATGAAGCTCGTGATGGGAAACCGCCCTGCATCAAGTCCAAGACAGACACCATACCTAGATTCATAAATAAATATGTATTATTGCCAATCGCTGTACAGCAGTCAAAAAACTACTTGCAAATGATCAACTTGAAAAATTAATGTTTAGAAAGGTACAGTGTATAGGAATTATCAGCAAGGAAATAGCACATAGGAAATATTATATTTATGCTTATTATGTCCCAACTTACCCACCACCTCAAACTATCATCGTAAATTTCACTTAGCTATAGCGAATAAACCCCTTTGTTAGAGACAAACTCCTGGTCTCTAGAAAGCTCAAATCTAGTAATACACACACACACACACACACACACACACTCATTTCATTGATTTTTTACAGAGAAGAAGGGAGAAGGATAGAGAGTTAGAAATATCGATGAGAGAGAAACATCGATCAGCTGCCTCCTGCACAATCACCACTGGGGATGTGCCCGTAACCAAGGTACATGCCCCTGACCGGAATCGAACCCAGGACCCTTGAGTCCACAGGCTGACGCTCTATCTACTGAGTGAAACCAGCTAGGGCTGTATCTTTTTTACTACTACAAACCTCTGTGTCGTAATCACAATACATAAAGCTTGCATTAGGCCACTTTCCAAATCCTGAAGTTAATTTTAGAACAAGATTCCTAATAGTTTCCAAGAAGTAGTCAAACACATTCCCAAATTCTCAGCAGTGCTTAAATCAAATGGACAAGAAAGAAGTGCTTCACTGCTTCACAATAAAGATCCCCACCTGCCCATATATACATATATACATATATATATATATATATATATATATATATATATATATATATATATAGAGAGAGAGAGAGAGAGAGAGAGAGAGAGAGAGAGAACTGGCGCACAAAATTCGTGCGGGGGGAGGGGGTCCCCTCAGCCCAGCCTGCACCCTTTCCAATCCAGGACCCCTCGGGGGATGTCTGACTGCTGGGATTGGGCCTAAACCAGCAGTCGAACATCACTCTCACAATCCTGGACCGCTGACTCCTAAACCGCTCACCTGCCTGCCTGCCTGATTGCCCCTAACTGTTCCCCCTGCAAGCCTGATCACCCCTAACCGCCTCTGCTTGCCGGCCTGATCACCCCTCACTGCATCCTCTGCCGGCCGGGTCGCCCCACACAACCTGCTGCTCAGTCATTTGGTCGCCCTCACTAACACCCCTGCCAGCCTAGTCACCCCACACAGCCTGTTCGGTCATCCATTCGGTTGCCATGGTTGCTTAGGCTTTTATATAGATGGATAATAGTACCGATCTGTCTTTCTACTTTATCTATGCTATGCAGAGGAGGTGAAAGGACAGAATTAGAATCATCAACAGCTAAAGTTCTGTGAGAGGGATCAATGGTAGATCCATATTGGGGGCCTGAAGTTTTCACAAGTGGGGGAGGACACTTTAAGAAAAAGGTACATACATAATTACAAATTACAAAAGAATACAAAGTCAAGTGCAGGCCTGTGGAAGGAGCTCGTTTAAATGAGGGAAGCATAAGTGACCTTAGCTTTATAATAAATCCACCTCTGAGAGGAGCAGAGTAAGGAGTCAGAGAGGCAAAAGAGTTCAAGCAAGTGTCAGGAGCCTGAGTGGACTGGGAGGAAAGGAGAGGCTGATGCCTTGGGAATAAGTAGTTCAAGTGGGGATGGAGGATGGGCATGCAGTAAAGGAAAACTAGTGAGCCTGGTGCCTGAGACTCCTGTGATCCAGCAAGGCTGGAATGGGCCAGGTGGGAGGGAGGACATGATAGTTTAATCAAATGCATAAAAATTCCACAGAAGCCAAGGACAATGTGCTGTTTTCTTTTTTTTTTACAAGTGGTGGCGTGGGAAGCAGACACCAAAACCTACCTCCTGACCCAGTTAGGTGGAGAATGAGAAATGAACTGCTGGGCTGAGCAGGGCAACGAGAAAGAGCCCACTTAAGGGAGAGCCATGGATGTGTAAAGTTTTCCTAAATTTTACTTTAATGATGTTAAATAATTTTTTCACAATAAACTATACCCCAATACTACTCGAGTAATTGCCAGCATGCTTTTCTTATAATTAAAGGAAATATAAGATAAAAACCTTACTACACTTAAAAATCAAGGTAATTGTGAAATATTTGAAAGCACTGGACATATTAAATTGTATTTGAGCTTAGACTCCTGACGCACACTGATACGGATTATAAAAATATGGAAATACCTGAACACTGAAGTTGAGACAAAATTTGAGCACCTTCGAAGTCATGGCTTGTCATCTTTAAATTAGGTTTTATACAACGAATAAAGCTTGCTCCCTGGGAGAATAAAGGTACTTTTTAGTATAATACATATAGCATTCTCATTTTTCTATTTCTATGAATACCAGTAACTTTCAGTGAATAGTATCATTAATATATGAACCCCTCTTAAAATAATCACTAAGGTGTGTGTGTGTGTGTGTGTGTGTGTGTGTGTGTTTAATCACTATGCTTTACTCTTTAAACAAATACAATATTATATGCCAACTATACTTTAATAAAAATAAATAAATATTTAGGTAAAGAAGATGTAGTACATATATACAACCAGCCATAAGAAAAGATGAAACTCTGGCGTTTGCCCAGCCAATGTCGCTCAGTGGTTGAGCATCGACCTATGAATCAGGAGGTCATGGTTAGATTCTCGGTCAGGGTGCATGCCTGGGTTAAGAGCTCAATCCCCAGTAGGAAGCATGCAAGAGGCAGCTGATCAATGATTCTATCTCTCTCTCTCCTTTCCTCCCTTAAAATCAATCTTTAAAAAAATTTTTTTGAAGAAATACTGGCATTTGCAACACCATGGATGGACCTTGTGAATATTACAGTAAGCAAAATAAGTCAGAAAAAGCTAAGGATCATATGACTCCATTAATCTGTGTAATATAAAACTGAAACTCGTAAACACAGACAACAGTAAGGTGGTCAGTAAGGAGGGAGGGGCGTGGGGGGCGTAGTCAAGGGTACAGGAGGTCAAATATATGGTGAAGAAAGATCATTTGACTCTGGGTGGTGAGCACACAAGGCAATATATAGATCACGTATCAAAGAAATGTGCACTTGAAACCTATATGATATTATTAACCAATGTCACCCCAATAAACTTAATTTAAAACATTTTTTAATTTTTAAAAAAGAATACGTTTTTTTAATTTTAAAAAATAAAAAATGAGCAGTAAGAAACTGAAAACTTAGCATACTTTTATAACTTAAAGCTTAAAATAAATTTCTGTATCATGTACTAATAACATTAGAAAATATTACACTTTTACTTGCATGCCAAAAATTGTATTGCTGTAAAAAATAAAGCATTTCATTGTAAAATATTTTAACATATTTGAACAATACATTACCTTTAATCATAAAAAAATACATTTTCCTTCTCCATAGTAATTATTTTCACTTTCCTTAAACTACAGGATAATCTTAATAACATCCAGATAATTCTATATATTTATAAAATAATTTGACTTCACATATATATTTAACCGTTATTCAGAACAAACTTAACAAAATAAAAACCATTTTAAAAACTAATGGGGGAATTGGCTTAAAATACATTTCTAATTATTCCTAATTTACTTTGCTTATTTGAGTAAATATTTAGTAACTAGTAGCCCTGTGTACAAATCCATGCACCAGTAGCTCTCTGCGGGGCCTGGCCACTCTGCGCTCACTGCCCAGAGGCTCGCCACGGCCCAGAGGCCCATCCGCACCCCAGTCTGGCCAGAGGCCCCTCTGCAGCCGGGCACAGAACGCTTGCCTCATCACCGGGGCCATGACACAAGCATCGCACCCACCCCCGCTCACCCGCCTCCCTGCCTCCCCGCTATTCCATGCCCACTGCCCAGAGGCCCTCCGCAGCCAGGATGGAATGCTTGCCTCGTTGCCATGGCCTCTCATGATGCCTGCTCTCAGCAGCAGCCCCTCTAGGACTGAGGGACTCTGGCGGGGATGAGAAGACTGGGTGCCACCATCTTTGTGATGGAGTGACAGTTAATTTGCATATTACCCTTTTATTAGATAGGATAGTTTAAGAGGACCACCAAAAAAACCTTTTTTAAGTATACTCACAGTACTTCGAAGTTTATCCAAAAGCAAATTTAACTGTGTCTGTAAAAGAAAGAAAATCACTGTTTTTCCCCAAAAAGCAAAAACACACAATGTCACAAGTTAATATTGGCTCTTTGACAGTGGAATAAAATAACATGCAATAACATGGATATATATATATATGTGTGTGTGTGTGTATATATATATATATATATATATATATATATATATATGTAAAACACATTATGATTTAACAACTTCTAGTAGACAAGCTCTTTGACAGCAACATGCAAAGTATATGGCTAATATAATGCCAAGGACAATAACTTATTTTAATTATACAGAACTTGTATAATTAGGAGACAGAAAATTAACAACACTAAAAATCATACATGTGCATGTGCAGGTGGGGTGAACAAGGAAAGTGTTCAGGCAACAAAAGAAGTGAATGAAAATGCTGGGCATGCATTTAGAGATCAGCAGAGCAGTATTAAGTATGTGGCAAGCTGGTGTAGTTGTGTCACACTCCACTAAGAATGAAGGCATGTTTAAAATACACACTAATGGCATAGATTTAGATTGTTTTACCTAACACTTATAAATGAAACTATCGTGCCTAGCTGTAGAGACCCTCACTATTTTAAAATATTTTACATCCCAATTATTTTTTAAAAGCTTTGATAGCTTTATCCAAAACAAATTGTCAATGAACACTACAAGTTACTATGCCTTCCTGTTTTTAATAATATTAAGTGTCACACAAAAATTTACTCTTATTCAGTACTAATTTAATTTGTGTATTTGCTTTACTTCTCTGCAAAGTAAATCAATTATATGAAATTCTAATATTAATTTTTATACTAAGATGTTTATTATACTGCTCATAAAATATAAATTAAGATGATATTTCTTAAATTAGCATACTGGGCCAATGACAGCTATATTTATTTAATAATAATGGTAATAAGTATTCTTTACTGAATGCTTTCTATGAGTCAAGCATTTCTTATAGCTTTTCATGGGCATTATCATGTTTGATCTGCACAATTCTAATTAAGAATATTTCATTAGCCTCACTTTACAGGTGAAAACATCAGCTAGTCATGGCAAAGCCAAGATTCCAACGTGGGGCCTAACACCAAAGGTCATTCTCTTACCAGAAACATTACAGTATACTTCAGACAGCATAGGATTAAGATAGAATCAATCTGGACCATCACACAACTGAAAGGCAAGTATAAGAGCCACTAATTTGGAAAGATAACAACTAACACAAAGTCCATTTTTCTTAATCCATAGACTAAGCACAATATTCTCCAAAAAAATAGAGATAGAGTAAATCAGAAAAATACAAACAACAAAATTTAACTAATAGCACTGAGAAAAGGGGGAGAGGGGAATGTCAAATATCAAAGAACAGCAGTCAGGGACCATAGGCATAACACACATAATGACAGAATATGATTTTTCCATCAAAAAGGATTACTCTTACTAAAACAATAATAGTAAAAGAGTTATGTTTCAATAACCTAAAAATGTTGCTTTTCAATGGAAAATTTCTGCTTCTCAGTAATGTTGGATAACTAAAATATTATAGTAATTACTAGCCTGTTTTGTTTTTTATTGCCTCGCATACCTTTAATTGAATTTAATGAGCTATTCTATTAAATTAAAATTAAGAATTACTATTAAAATTCATTTTAAAGAATCTCATAAAAACATTTTACATTTTATTATTAATGATGTTACTCAGTTATGGCTTTCAGCATTTTAATGTGCAAAATACATCTTATTGCAAAAAACAATTTTAAGGCATTTCAAATCTCAACATAAAAGAATACTTTAAAAAATTTTAAGAATGTTTTTATTTTTATTTATACTGTGTAAAATTTCAGTTATGGTCTCACCAGCAACACTAGTATATTCCATTATAGTAGAAAAATACTTAATGAATGATATCCATTTCACTAAATTAATGTTGTTACATATCTTTTCAGCAATTTCAGAATATCCAAATAAGAGAAAAAGTATTGCTCAAGAAAATTTGAAACTCATAATCAATAAATAATAGATTATAACAAAATTAAAAAATTTTTATTCAGTTACCTGAAAACGTATTATAAGCTTTCTCCTACATTTATGATTTGGCTTTAAAAATATATATAACTTTATGAACATGATTTTACAGATTTTTTAAAGCTTTAGTCAAATTTTAGCATGATATGCATAGCCACAATGCACTGAGAAAGAAAACACACTAAAAATGAATTATAAGTATAATCATTAACTTGAGACAGCCTCTTTTCACATGGCAGCCACTCTACAAATAGGAGTCTATGAAGGTGATCATTTACCTGAAGCCCCTGGCTGTGCCTGCTTTTCCTCTCAACTCAACTAGTGTTCTCTAGCCATCCCGAGCTGGACTGACTATTCCAGCTAAAACACAACTGCTGAATGAGGAAGGAAACAGAAAACACATGGGGAAGAGAAGGTTTGAAGGTCAACCAGACAGTAATCAGAGCAAGAACATTAGGAGAAGCAATCCAGTATGGGAAGCACCAAGAAAGAAGACATTCATAAAATTACAAGAATTTCTATGTTCAATCACTACACTTATTTTGGGTGTGTTTTGTGTTGTTGTTTTTTTTTTTGCATATAGATCCTATCAACAATGCAGGATCTGCTCTGAACTTCACTCATGGGGTTTTTGACAGTGCCTACATTATCCAGTGTAGAGTATAAAGCTATATATTTTATTTTAAATGCAATAAAAAATTTTTTTCAAGTAATATATTTAACATACTTACCTTAAACTTGTTTCCCACACTGATGAAGCCAAGTTTTCCTGCTTTTTGTTTAGTGTCTTTGTTGTTATTTGTGGATGTTTCAAATAATTCCCGTATGAACTTATCTCTGGATTCACATATTAAGGATTCAAGAGACATATGCAAAGCATCGTTATTTTTTTCCACAAACTGGGTCTGAAAACAAACAGGAATGAACAACTCAATCCATCTTGAGATGATATTCCTTTAACACAGCACTGCCCACGAGAATGTTTGAGGATGACAGAAAGGTTCTGTATCTGCATTGTAAATACAGTCACCACCAGCCAATGTGCACACTGAGCACGTAAAGTGGAGCCAATATACAGAGGAAATAAATTTAAAATTTTATTTTTAAATTCCAATAGCCACATGTGGCTACAGGTTACCATACTATAAAGCGCAGCTGCAACAAGTCGTCGTCTCCTGTTGAAAGTCATACTTACTGTTTCATAGCACACTGCCCCTGCGAAATGCCTGATAATGAAGCCTTCATCATCTCTGATGTTCCTATGAATTGCCAGCTTAGATTTTCTGGGAATCTAAAAAACAATACATACATCAGTTATTAAATTACCTACACTATATTACATGATTTTCTTCAGAGAGCCTGTGGGATATGAAATACTTAAAGTTATTAAAGAAAGTTTCACATTAAACATAATTATACTGCTTTTTCTAATATCTAGTAAACCTTAAAGTACCAGTGAAATCTAGAAAATATCTAATCTAATCTAAGAGTAATATGCAAATTATCCACCATTCCAAGACACCTAAGCCACGCCCACCAACCAAGCCATGCCCACTAGCCAATCACAGCAGCTGTATGCAAGTTAACCCAGCTAATATGGCGGCCAGTAGCCATGGAGCTAGAGCAAACAGGAGGCTTCCATTGCACCAGCGATGGAGTTGAAACTTCTTGCCGGGCCTCTGCTCAAGGCAAAATGTTTCAATTATAGAAGCCACGGAGCTGAAGCAAACAGGAGGCTTTATTGCCTGACAAGGCCTCTGCTCAAGGCAACGAAGTTTCAATTATAGAAGATAAATAAACCCCACTGATTCCAGCCAGCCTTGCTGGGACGTTGGGCCAATGGGAGCTGTGGGTAGCCTGAAAACGGCCCTCAACCCCTCACCCAGGCTTCCCAGGCACCCCAGTAAGGACCTGAACCCTGAAGGGACTGTGGGCAGCCTAAAAACGGCCCTCAGCCCCTCACCCAGGCTGGCCACAACCCCATGGGGTGAGGGTCCCCACCGGGGCACTTGGCCAGCCTGCAAACAGCCATCAGCCCCTCACCCAGGCTGGCCAGGCATGCCAGCAGGTGGACATCCTCCAAGGGACCTCAGACTGCAAGAGGGCACAAGCTGGGCTGAGGGACTGTGCACTGGGCCCCTAGCTTGTTTATAATCTCTAAGAAAAAAGGAGTACAACAAAAAAACAAAACAAAACAAAAACACACTATTTAGAAGCATATGCAAAACATAGTGGGCATTTTATAAGGTGCCTGTATGTCGAAAGCAGTGATTCTTGACCTTGGCTGCTGACTTAGAAAACTTTTCATCTTCCCAGAAAACTTTTCATCCTCCCAAAGCCCATACCATTTACATCAGGTGATTCCTAGTTACAGCCAGGTTGAGAAGCAATGTGCTAAAGAAACACTTGAAATCAGCACAGGGACCCTCCTACAGTTTTAAACCAAACATTCTAGCATGTTTACACAATCAGCCTGAATCTATTTGAAGGAAACTAAATCATCTACTCTATAAAAGCGAAATATTAAAATTAACCGTTTCTCCGAGACGGGTAAGCCACGCCCACCAGCCAATCAGAGCGGCTGTATGCAAATTAGCCCAGCCAACATGGCGGCCGCCACTCACAGACCTGAGTAAAAAGCCCTTTCCACTGTGGCAGGAGCGAAAGTGAAGCTGCGCCCGCTCAGCTCAACTCCGATTAAACTGCCTCTAGCAAAACACAGATTTGAAACATTTGAAACAATGTAACAATCATAGAATCCTCCGGAGCTGAAGGAAAGAGCAGCTCCGGCCTAACCAGTAAAAGTAACAATTGTTTCATTATAGACACTGCGAGGTTAAGCAAAGAGGAGGCTTCAGTTAGAAGGCTGCCTTAAAGGAACAGTGTATCAATTATAGAAGATAACCCCAGGCCTTCAAGGAACAGCATCAATTATAGGAGAGAAACTGCAGAACCTGCGTCCAGCCGGCCTTGCTGGGACGTTGGGTCAATGGGAGCTGTGGGCAGCCTTAAAGCCCCTCACCCAGGCTGGTCAGGCACGCCAGCAGGTGGACATCCCCTGAGGGGTCCCAGACTGCGAGAGGGCACAGGCCAGGCTGAGGGACCTCCCGAGTGCACAGAGTGGCTGCAGGGCGGGACAGCACAGGACCCAGGACCCGTGATGGGAAAGAGGCGGCAGGGTTGGAGGGCACCGGGAAGCGGGTAAGAGGCGGCAAGGGGCCGGTGGCCTGCTTGGTGGCTGCCCAGGCCCTTTGCGGGGCACTGGGGAGCGGGAAAGCAAGGCTTCAGGGTACGGGTGAGTGGGAAAGAGTTGGCGGCCTGCTTGGTGGCTTCCCAGGTCCCTTCTGAGGATCAGGGAGCAGGAAAAGGCTGGCCTGACCACAAGGCAGGATTTTCCCTGCTTTCTGGTGGCTGGAGGAAGATGGGCAGGAGGCAAGCTTGGGAGGCAGGCCGCACCCAGCCCTGGCCACGCTCAAAAAATAGAACAACATGCTGGGGAGGGCAAGAGTCTGAGAGATCAACATAGAGGGGGTGCCTGCTCCAAGCCTCCACGGTGTGCCTGGGGCAGGCCCCCAG
>PVJC01008525.1:0-48341 GCA_004026665.1 Murina feae
TGTATAGTTAAGAAAGAAAATATTTGGGTTTTATTGATTCAACTTTGAATAGGTATAGAAGAAATACTGAAAAATTCTTCACTAGTATTTTCTTACAGAAGTTGTAAGCAGATTAATATCAGAATACATCAAATTTATATATATTTTTGCATTTTTCTCTTAAAATGGGTTACGTTTCACAATAAAAGTGTAAACATATGTACTCCTGCCCTCTCTAGTCCCCAAGTGAGCTACTGAACCAGGGCCTAACTGCAGTTTCATGTGGACAATGTAGTTTTATTGAAAGACTGGCGGTATAAATTCTTAATCAAAATTGTACTGTTCTTAACAATTTTATAATACTTGATTCAAAAGCAACAAGTGTTAATCAGCATGTCTAATGTTAATTTCCTTCTAAATTGATTTAGAATTTATCTGCACATTTCTCAACTGGGAAGAACAATTACTCTTTCTCTTGAGATTAAAAAAAAGACCTAAACTCAAAATTACCTTAATTTTGGCTTTCTTTATATGGCTATGCTTACTTAAATTTTTCCTGAGTAACAGAGTAAAATGCTCAACTTCTCATACTCCAAGCCTCCTTTGTTCAATAGCTACTGCTTTGTCTTGCATATATACATGATAATTATTAGAAAATTTCGTTTGCAGCTTGAATTTTATAAAAACAGCCCTTGACCAGAAAGTGCCTCTCCAGAGAATATAAAGGGAAGTACATATTGTTTATCAAATACTTACAGGACTATACAGTGACTAGACTCACATCAACTAGGGTCAACTGACTAAGCAAAATCTTTCTGCTGCTACCCAGATGTGTGTGGTCATCAAGTCACTCTTTCCCCTCCCATTTCTCTTTCCCTTGACATAAAAGAAGCCTGAACTCTAGACTTTCTTAAGATGGATTTGAGGGGCCACTAAGTCTCCCATCTTCTCATTTGGTACCTTCTCAATCAATACGCCTTCTGTTATTCCAAACTCTGACGTTTTGAGTTCTGGCCTTTCAAAGCATCAGGCACAGGGACATTGGACTGGTAATGCTCCCATAGGATGACTTAGATATTGAGGACTGTCTTGGAAGTGCCGGGGAATGTGGCCATAAATAGCCATGCAGTGTGTCTGAAGAAAGTCTCAACCAGCTCAGGACATGCTGCCTTCAGGCATAGCAAGGATTACTGATAAAGAAGTGGTGAAAAGTAAGATTGAAGTTGATTTATTAAATTAGTTCAGAAAATATTATTCTGAAGTAGCCACTTATTTATTTTTAACATTTTCAAATGAAGCACATTCTCAGAAGATGAGATTTTCAAAAAGAAATATTTTATTAGCTTAGTTCAACTTAAGTCTAGGTATTCTTTCATCCATCTCTCCAATTATTCTTTATCATCCAATGCTATCCTAGCTTTGATATGAAGTCTGGAAAGTTTATTTTTGCCTTGTTTTTCTCTGGCTCATTTTTGACTCTTTGAAGGGGTGGAACATTGAGATAGAATCTCCATAGAAGTGAAAAGAATCCTCTGAATTCTTCCTTAACATCAGACTAAATCATAAAATAAAAATTCCAAAAGTCATGATTGTGAAAGTCTCAGTTACCAATGGAAAAATAAGGGATGTTAGAAAAGGATAAAAGAGCTGGAAATCATAATTTTTTGAAATTTATATATGTTGAGGAATTTTTAAAGTAATGTATTAAAAATGTTGACAAGCTAATATTAAAATAAATATCATTAATATTCTTAAAGAGAAAGCATCAGGCCCCAAATGGCGTTAGCCCATTATACCTAACCTATATATCATACCTGACATAATTGCTATTTTAATCTCTGCCAAAAACAGTTTTAATTGATCAGACTGTAATTTTCATGTAGCACCTGTAAGATAATCTGTCACTTGGGCCCTCTCTAACTCTCCATGGAAAGAAGAAGCAATATGCATAATAAAAAGAGGTCCTGTTGTTTTCCCCTCCAAAAGATGTACAAGCTTAAAAATATTCTATTCTTTCCTTTATTTAATAGCTTCCTTGTCCCGCCCTTTTCTATAAAAACCTCCCATTTTGTTCAATTTGTGGGCGTGAGTGCCCTTCTAATTTAGATGGGATGCTGATGTTGCTGGTGGGTAGAGGGTTCTTCCATGGAGTTCCCAGTAAAGCATTTTGGGAACCCACCCGTGGGAGAATGAGATGTAGTGATAAAATTTATTGAAGCTGGAGCAACCACAAAGGACCATTCCTAGGGGCCCAGTGCCTCACCCACAGCCAGGTGGCTTCTCTCTATCCCACTGGGGAAGCAATCCTAGGTCTGGTGAGCCTAAGTGGAACCACATCGCTTTCCAGTGGTCCAGCACAGTCTCAGCTCCTAGACAGCACTGCTGAGCCCAGGCCCTGCTCAAGCTTACACCCTCCAAGGCTGGGGGAGAGAGGACGCCCAAATGAATAGACAGGTGAACACACAAAGGAACAAGTGCTAGCAAGACAGACCTTTGCTAAACTGGGGTTGTACTACCTCTGGCTTGGGAGAGAGGCTTTCTTTTAAACTAACCAGTCTCTTTCCTGGCCCTTTGTGGGCTTGTGTGGGATCCTCCTCCTTTCCTATCCAACCTTTCTCCCAGGCTGGGTGGACAGGCCTTCTTCACTCCTGCTCTGCGAGATCCCAGCAGAGGAGTTTTCCCTCTATTGTTTTATCTTTCCCCCCATAGGCCCGGATACTGGCTGGTTGTCTCCTGGGGAGCCCACTTGGTGGGATTAGTTCCCCTCCACGTGTGGTTCCCTGGGGAGCTGTGAATGTGATAGCTTTTTAATAACTCAAGCTTAATGTCTGACTCGGCTCTCTACTCTATTAGGCTTAATGTCTGATTTTATTTGCTCCCTTCCTTTATTAATACTAACCAGCTACCTGTGCTAACTCTTCCACATTCATATCCTCATATGTACTCAGTTAAATGTGTTTTTTTTAAATATTCACATCTTTATATTTACTCAGTTAAAAATATATATATATATATATATATATATATATATATATATATATATACACACACACAATACTTACCATTCAGTTAAGAATGTGAAGATGACAGGAAGAAAAAAATATTTCCATTCTTTCATTCTAGGTTCTTTGACTGGTCTACTAATTAAATTAATATAATACAGATTAAAAGGGGAAAACAACCAGGAGCTTATTAACAGATGTAGATGGGAGAGACCAAGGAAAAATGAGTAACTCCCAAATTGGTCAAATCCATCACCTTAAATATCCTCCTCAGCTAAAAAATAAAAATAAATAAATAAATAATAAGATGTTGGGGGTAGGGAGAGCCAGTTAAGGGAGGTTACCAGGAAAAATATATTAATGAAACGTGGAAACCAAACTGAAATGCAAGGTTTTCCTCTGGGCAGGATGCAAAGGTGATTTTTTCCCTCAGGGTCTTGTCCAGGTGAATTCAAAGAGTGAAGGCACGGACAAGGTGGGAATTTGTAGGAAAATAAGCACAGACTCTCACGTGAGGGAGGGGGTCCCATGGGAGTGACCCACTAAGGCCATTTTTCCTAAGGTTTATAAAGATTGAAGTTCTTTCTGTCCTGATATTCCCCTCTGATTGGTCTCTATAACAGTTTCATAGCTCAGACCTCACGTGGGGTCCCCCTCTCTTTCTCCCCTCCTCTAGTAGAATTCTCTATTCCCTGTGAAAATCTGTTTTCCTCTTTCTCCCCTGTCTTCTGTGAATGGATGTCTTCCTCTCCCCCTATCCTGTGGCATCTCTTTTCTCTCTGTGAATGTATGACTTTTGGCAGCTTCCAGACCCCCAACTTTGCAGTCCACCCCCATGGACCCACTTTATTTCTAAAACTCCCTAAACTCACCTCTTTTATCCTGAAAACTCCTTTCATTAATAAGGGTTAGTTGGTTAAAGAAGACTTTAAATCTTTACTTTCTCCATTAATAAGAGTTTCTAGAGATTGAGTCATTCCCCTCTTCCTGGTACAGCAAAGGAGACACCTTACAAATGGAGATTTTCCTTTACATGGAAATGTCTCTTACAAAGGGTAACTTTTATGGTTTTCAGAGTTTTTCCCATGTCTGTTCTTTCTTAAAAATAACCAGCAAAAAAATATTTCTTATACTAAAGAGGCATATTTCAGGGTGGCAAATTCTGCCCCCTGACAAAGGCATAAATATTTCTTAGAAAGGTAGATTTGTTCTCTGTGCATTTTTGTGGTTTACTCACATAAAATGAGAATCCAACTAACTAAAGACTAAATGAGAATTCAGTATATAATGGTTCAAATGTTCAAACAAAAATGAAGAAGAAGAAAAAGCCTAAAGGTATAAAAAAAATACATTTCACCTTTCTTTTACTTTTATGGGATTCTTAATCTCACTCAACTGTCAATCATTCTCATTATTTGGGCCACATTCTTCAAGCAATCTAAATTGTTCCCACAGTGGCAGCCAAACCAAATAAACAGTCAAACACTGAAGAGTGTGTGATTTCACCAGAGACCTTAAACAACAGAGTGCCCCAGAAAATTCCTATTAAGTGGAAAAGGGTAGGAAACCACAATGACAGCTTTAGCCATAGAAGGAGAATATTCTCTGTAGTTTTCCCTCATTACTTCCCATCAAAAACAAAATATCTTAACTGTTACAGAATTTACCAGGTGGCCCAAAAATACATAGGAGTACATGGAGATACAGGAAAAACACATTTATTTCTAGATGTTTCACGTGTACTAGTACAGTGACTCAGGGGGTCAGTTCTACAAATCCTGAGTAAGCCAATATGGAGGAAGCTTTTTCTTTATACCCTTTGGTTTCTTTGTCCCCCAAATATGGATCAGACTTCTGGACCATTTTTTTGCAAAAAGCCCCTGTGTGTTGGGATGGGGGCTGTGAGACCACACATAAAGGCCTAGCCTGGAACCAGAGCTGATCACTTCCCCCAGGGGTTGTGTATTGTTCATGGTTTATGGCCTCTATAAAATCTATTTAGGTAAATAGTCTTGCAAGATCAGATAATTAAGGAAGGGGCAGTGACTAGACTATAGGCTAACAGGAATGTACTGATTAACTAGGTACAGTGCCAGGCTGCTGGTCTCCCTCCCCCCCAAAAAATGTCTTACTTTATTCATCAAACAACACCAAATAAATTAAAATAAATTAAAATAACAATGGAAATCATCTTGCTATGCACTGGATAAGAGCAGTATTACAACAGGCAAAAAGTTGTACTTTAAAATGCATTCTAGCTCCATTAAAGTTAATTACACATATAGTTGAGAGAATACAATTTTCTAGTTGGAAAAATAATAAATAATAAATATGATCAGGTTTTATTTAATATTGTTAAAATTATAAAATATATATGAAATATATATGCTTAACTGGAATTTTTTTCCAAGTTTCTTCTCTATGGCATGTGAAACATTACTTATTTTATAAATAAAAATATCAACTTTAATGGGTTTAATATTTGAGTTCTTAAATTTTTGAGAATCATACTTTCCCCTCATAATTCTGAACATATACCTTAGCATCTTTTCCTATTTGTACCAAAAGCCAAACTAGAATAAATTTAAACTAATTTTTTTGAAGTTACCTATTCCTAAAATATAAAAATACACTATTTTGTAGGTGAAATATTTAAAGAACTTAAAGTTTATGAATTCTTGACTAAGGAACAAAACATTAGACTCTTAACACTGCAACCTATTCTCTTGAAGTGGGAAAAAAATCCATATTATTATTAGTGGAGGTTAAAAACAAAACAAAACAAAACAAAACAAAACAAAAAAACAGTCACTGTGATAAACCCCACCAAGACTTAGCTCCCAACCTACTTGCTGTTTTACTCTGTGATTTCCTGGTCTGTATTAGTGATGTCATCTGCCTTCTGAGACCCCCTGCTTTCCACTCAGGGTTGGTTATCTTGCTTGAAATAATCTACTCTTTCAACTTTCTTGTTCTTCCCACTTTCTGCCTATAAAACCCTTTCTTTTGTATAACTTCTCAGACCAATCTTTCTATTTACTATTTGAAATGTGACCTGATTTATGAATCATTCAATAAAGCCAATCATCTCTTTAAATTTATTCACTCTGTTGAAATTTTGTTCTTTTATAGTGACACTAGAGGCCCAGTGCATGAAATTTGTGCAAGAGTAAGCCGTCCTTCCCCTGAATGCCAGCACCAGCTTCCCTTTGGCACCTGTGACCTGGGCTTCCCTCCAGCTGCAGGCAGGCACCCAGGACCTGGGTTTCCCTCCCAGCCCCTGGCTTTATTCAGAATGACAGAAGGATGTCCAGAAGGTGGACATCCGATCTAATTAGCATATTATCCTTTTGTTATTATAAGTGATTTACAAATTAAAGTGCATGAGTTAATTTACTCAGCTTTTTGTTACAAAATATGATGGAGCTGGTACCACTTTATATTAGTACAAATAATAAATTTTTCTAAAAACCTACAGTGAAAGTTTTTAGGGGCTTATTTAAAGAAACAGATACTTATATAGTAAAAGGCATTATTAGAATCTTTAAGAACTTGGATTCTTAATTTTCCAAGATCTAATTTGTTTTTAATACATAAAAGTCGAGTTTTTTTAAGTAACATTTTTGGTAATCTCTCTATATAAAAGGCTAATATGCTAAGTGTCCAACCTTCCAACCAGTCACTATGATGCACACTGACCACCAAGGGGGAAGATGCTCAATGTAGGAGCTGCCAAGCTGTAGTGACTTGGCAGTGGTGGTTCGTGGGTGACGTGCCCCAAAACCAGACAGGAGGAGGCCCAATTCCACCTTCAGCTGTGAGTTATATTGTTGCTGAGGCACTGTCGGCCCCGAATTTGGTTTACTGCACACTTGTGTTTGGGTTCCACACCATGTATGACACTAACTTTGCAGAGTGCCCTCTTGCACTCTGGGACCCTTTGGGGGATGTTGGAGAGCGGTTTCAGCCCAATCCCTGCAGCCAGGCCAAGGGACCCCATCTGTCAGAGGGACCCCACTCACTTTGTAAATGCCATTGAGGGTCCTTGGAAGGTTGGCTCCAGGGTGTGTCTGGCCCATCTTGCCCAGTCCTGCCCACCGGTAACCTTCTAAATAATTTCCTCTCAATGTGCATGAATCCGTCACTAGTTTAACTATATTTGATAGGAAATTAAAACTTATTTCTAGTTACATAATATATATTAAAATATACACTATAATATATTAAATAATTCTGAAGCAGATTTTTCTTCCAATAAATTAAGAGAACTTTAATCTTTTGGGGAAGGATAATCCATATAGCACAATCTCAAATATTCTTGCTTATATATAATCAGTTTTTAAACAAATTTCTAACTGGTAGTGATTAATCACTTTCAATCTTACTATCAGAATAAAAAAGCAATCAAAATTCTGTGTCAAAATAAGTTTCATCTTGAATATAGTGGTCAATTTTGTTTATATTAACTTTTAAAGAATTGATTAACTAGTCGAGAATAGAAAAGGCCGAATAAAACCCACAAGACTGCCCTTTATTCAGAACTCATTAAATAAACAATTGAAAGAATTGTCATTTACCTACGTGAAGAAAGAAAGCAAATGAAAGACATAATGATGAAGGCTACACAATAGACTACAATTATAATGAAAATCAATGAGGTTTAATTTATTCTGTATCATATTATGAGGAGAGGGAGCTTTCTGAAGTGGAAGGCAATAAATTTGAAGTAGATCTTAACTTTTTTATACAGTGTAAGATAGCTAAATATTGATTAAAGGGAAAAGCAATTAAAACTCAAACATCATTAACAGTTAATACTGAAAATCTTGAAACACTGTGGAAGGGAATTCTTTTCAGTTAATTATTTCCATATAATCAGAAAGGAAGTATAATAGAGAATGTTTGCTTGGCATTTAGGAGGCCACTGTAGTTGATAGTTTAATATGAAGACTTCTATATTTGGAGGGAATTATTCCAAATTAAATTAAGAAAGAGTTCACAGAGTATGGTTTTTGGCAGTCATGAAAGAGTTCTAGTACACCAGTTTAGGAACATTTTCCCCTTGTATAAAGGTGTCTGCTATTTTGCATACTTTGTGGTAAGTAATTTGCATAAATCCATAATGTAGCTGTCAGATTCTTTTCTTTCTGGTAGCATTATAATGCTAATAGAGAAGTGAAAAACAGGATTTAAAAAAATCTTTTTAGGCCCAACACCATTACATTTGACATCTGTATACTCTCTGTGATAAATATAGCACTGGCTTTTCTATGGTAATGCTTTCCTAATCTTACCTTCTGGGCAATAGTGCTATACAGGATTTGCATAGGACAATAAGATTTTACTAATGGAAGTTAGAGTTTTGTAGTGTATGAGGCATTCTCCTTTCATTTGAGTGAGTGGGAGCAGATCATAGGTAGTAAAATTAATATTTTAAAATATATAGGCATCATTTGCCAATCTCTTCCTCAGCCTTTATCACCTAAAAGTTTCCAATTAAAACATTGTAGTCAAAGTAAAACTGTGAAATTAAAACATTGACTTAAAAATACCTTATTGACTCTTTAAACTGTATTTTCCAACCTAGAGAAAAAAAATTATCAAATAATTCATCCTAAAGAGATAAATCTATGAGAATCTTTTTGGCTGCTCATCATTTTTCGAAAGCACAGTGACCAGAAGTTTGTCTTTCATACATGCAAAATTTATTCTCACTCAAAGCAGTACAAGAAGTAATTATTTCCAAATTCTAGGAAAATGCAAAACAAATATCCAAGTCAATAAACTATGACCCTAGGCTATTAGGTTTAGAGCAAGTAGTCATATTATAGCAAACAATTTCTAGAGATCTCATTAGAAATTTTCTTTGTACATTTATTTTTCTTGTTTTAAAATAAAATTTGATCTATAAAAAATTCCTAGCTGTGTCTATAAATGTGTCGCATTGACAGAAAGAGGCAGTCAAGCTGTTTATTCTGCAAAATGCCAGGAAAAATGTGAGGCAGCACAATTCAGAAGCAATTCTTAGGAGGGTATCTGAAAAGCCACCTTTCTTCTCACTGACAAGGAAAATGTTCGCATACAGGAAAAAAATAAAGGAAATTTCAGAAGAGAAAAATATTTTCTTTAGAAAGAAAGTGGTAAACAAAAGCAAGAACAGTCAGAGAAATGCAAGTTGAAACTACAATGAGATATCACTCCACACCTGTCAGAATGGCTATCATCAATAAATTAACAAATAGCAAGTGTTGGTGAGGATGTAGAGAAAAGGAGACCCTTGTGTGCTATTGGTCGGAATGCAGATTGGTGCAGCCACTGTGGAAAACAGTATGTAGTTACCTCAAAAATTAAAAAATGGAACTGCCTTATGACCAAGCAATTCCACTTTTATAAATAAATTATATCCAAGGAAACCAGAAACACTAATTTCAAAGTATTATATACATCCCTATGTTCATTGCAGTGTTGCAGATAGACCAAAAAAACTAAGCAACGCTTTGAAGAAGATGGAGAAATCACAGTTTTAATAACACACATAGACTCTGGGGTTCTCCCAAATCAGAGTGGGGAAACACACGGGAATCTTGCCTTGTAACTGCCTCTCAAGTTCATTGTTTTGCAAATATGTTTCCTCCCATGAGGCCCTGGAGGAAGTGCAACTTTTCATTTACCCTTCCCCCAGGTGTTCCAAGGGTTTGGTGCCAGAACAAAGCCCCCTGCCCTCCCGCAGACATTCCTTGCAAGACCAGCTTCCTCCTCATTCCTCCCCCACAACTTGTTCCACAAGCTTCTTTAGCTTTATAGAGCAACAACCATGGGATGCTATAGGGAACAGGGGTATCGACTACTCGCTCTTAGCTACTTCCAGCTGAAAAAAAAAGGATGATGTCAAAGGGGGTTAGCATCCTGCTCCTTCCTCTGGGGGAGGGGAGGCTTGTAGGGCACTCTTCTGGTTTCAGGCAAGCAGGGGTAGAGTTGCATATTTCATCTGGGAGGCGACCTGTTGGATGTTGGCCCTGGGTGCTGATGAAACAAATAGGAGCAACATTAGTTAGCTGTTCATTGGCCATGACAGGTTCTATTATTTTTTTCGTCTAATACAATTCCCTCCCCCCCTCACCACATACATTTGGTAGTAGAGTCATAACATTCTACAGGCTGATAACCACTAGGACAAAGAGTATTTATGACTATTCTTGTCAAGCAGATGTCCTTGCTGCGTGGGGCAGAGCACCCTTCTCCGTGTCCCACACAGGGAAAGAGGGCATGAACCAGTTCTTTCCTTGGAGGCACCTTCCATAGCAAGGTGTGTTTCTGATCAGAGGTCACCTTCCACTCAGGCTGGGCGTCACTCGGCTGGTGGGCTGCCTTCACTCGGGAGTGGTGGATCCAAGTGTTCAGTCCTGCAACCTTAAGAGCCATGGGGGTGGCCAGGATGATGACAAGTGGTCCCCTCTGGGCAGGAGCCAGTCCCTGGGTGGTCCCCACCCCAAAAGACTCATCAGGATGGAAGGCAGGATTTCTCGGAAGTGCTCTATGCTCCTGGACTGCCTTCTGGGTAGGCTGTAAATCCTGCAAGAACTTGAGTAAAAATCAATTATGCAGTTGCCCCTTGCTTCTGTGAAGTTTCTATACCCTGCAACAGCTAGCACAAATTGTGTCCCCACCTGAACGGAGCCAAGTTTCTGTATGTTGCCTGGGTCCCAACCTGTGCTGGGCATGGGAAGCGGGAAGCAGCCATGAGGGCAGGAGAGCTCCTTCGGAGAGGGCAAGTGTTCAAGCCCATGCATTGTTGAGGGGGTGAGAATCTGTGCCCCACCTCTGTTGACCCCCAAGTTCTCTCCTGATGGCCCCTTGCAGCTGTGCCTGTCTTAGGTTGTTTCTCCCCTGAGGAATCTTACCCATTTCTGGCTAACCAGCCACCCTCCGGGGCCAAGCAGGGTGATGTGAGGTTCAGTTATGTTTCCTTGGTAGCCTATGCCCCTGTGGCCTCCGCATCCAGCAACTGCCTTGGGAGCCCCTCGCCTACTGGCAGGGGCCTTGGCATTGATTTTGAGGAACCTAGGTTTCTTCTCCAGGGAGGACCCTGCTCACACCATTCGATGAGAGACAGACCCATGGTAGCAGCCACTTTAAGGCTTCAACCTCAGCATGAACAGAGAGCTCAGGCATTCTTCTCTTGCTCAACAAAGAGCCTGAATAAGGGCAATCAACTCTGCACTGACCATCCTTCAGGCAGGACCTGTGTCTCGATTGTCGCAAAGGTTGATACCACTGCATATCCAGCTGTCTCTTTCCCTTATCCTAGAAGCTGCTGCTGTCTGTGAACAACAGTGCTGCCCGCTTGCTTCCACCAAGGTGACAACAGCATGAGGCACTTTTACCTTTACGTTTTTTCCCCGGGGAGGCTTATCCATTTCCTTGACTAACAACGCTATGGCTGCAAGGGCCCTGAGACATGGGGGCCATCCGAAGACAACTGGGTCAATCTGTTTGGAGATATAGGCTGCTGGTCTTTGCCAGGGTCCAAACTCCTGTGTCAGAACTCCTAGGGCTACCCTGCTGTTCTCGTGAACAAAAAGATTAAAGTCTCATGTCACATCAGGTAACCCTAGTGCTGGGGTCTCAGTGAGCTTTGCCTGTATGGTGGTGAAGACTTTCTCCTGCTCAGGACCCCAGTCAATGGGTGCCTCCTCCTCTCCTTTTAAAGCTTTGTAGAGAGGCTTGGCCAGGTCTGAAAACCCTGGGAGCGCAATTCGACAGAGTCCTGCTGCTCTCATGAATTGCAGAATCTGCTGCCGGGTGCTAGGGACTGGGATGGCACACACTGCCTGCCTTCTTGGTCCTTAGCCTTCATTTCCCTTGACTGGCAGCTTTTTAACAGGCTGTACCCCAGGCTTTAACTTGATTAGCACCGGGGCATGGTCCTTAGCCAGGCCTGGAGGACAGCGAGACTCTTTCTCTTCTCCATCCTTCCTCCCCTGGCACTGCCAAGGACAAGACCATTGGGGAGGTCTCTCCACCCAGGCGAAGCTGTGCCAAGCCCTCTGGAGCAAAAGTGGCTCCCACTCCCATCCTTGCCAAAAGGTCTCCACCTCAGGCGGCTCTGGCTGACAGCGACTGGGTGGCTTGGATGGCCTTGCCAGCCTCTGCTGGCAGGCATCTGCCCTGCCTGATTTTCCCTCCTGCTACTAAAACCTTACTCTCTCCTGAATAAAAGAACTAATCAAACAAACAGAAACAAACATAAAAACATTTCTACACCGCAACACACTACATTTACACCACAGAATACCACCAATTGGCCTTAATTCAGCACAGCAGGGGGCAGGGCCCTTAAATCTCTCCACCCTGGGCAGCTGTGAGCCCCACCCCTGAGATCCCATTCTACTTCAGTAAGCAAACATTTCTTTTTGTGATTGGCAAATTCAGTGGAGGGGAGGCCCTCCACTATCCCAAGATGGCATCACCCATGAAAGCCATGTGCAATGCTGCCTGCAGAGCAGCTGCCCAAACCCCCTTTCAGATATAAGACATAACTTGCTTATGTTACATGATTTAAAGAGATAAAACTCAGACAACAAACATTAAGACAGCACATTTTTAACTGTTATACTGTAGATACAAGGGAAAAATTTAGATAAAACCTTTTATCTTTCGAGAAGCCAGCGAGTTTTTGCTGGAAGCCTGAGAAATTTAAAATGCAAATTAACCACATCCCTGGCCTGAGCCACTGTGGCAGGATTTTAAAAAGACAACTTTTTTCCTATGAGCAATGGGGAAAAATAGTGTGCACCACTAAGACCAGAGGTGCCCCTCTGGCCATTTCCTGGCGAAATAAACTGCTAGTTCAAACAAACAAGAGAGGAACAAACATACTTTGTCCCAATCCCATGATGATTGGTGATGAGAGACAGACAAGGGAAGGGGTGACCTGTTTTCACAGATCCTCACTCAGATGCCCATCTCGCCACATCCCTTGGGAGCTTAGATTTGTCTTAGCTAAGGTGCACCCGTATAAACCCCTGGCCTGGTCACCTTCACATGGAGGTGAGTCACCGTTACACCTTATGACAAATAGCGGAACCGCAGGTTGGGGCCCACTCGGACTCTGTAACCAAGGTTGTGGAACCACACAAAGGAGAGGAGAGGGCAGGCCCCCTCCCTCCACACTCACACACTTTCACCAGACATTCACTCAGAGTTTAAAATACATTTCACCCAATTCCTGATTTCTGACCTGAGGAAGCTTCTCTCACCAGACATTCACTCAGAGTTTAGAGTACATCTACTCAATTCCTGACCTGAGGAGTTGATCATGTTCCTCCTTCTACTCACTCGAAGTAGACTGATTAACTGATGGGCCCCTATCTTACCGATTCTGTGGACAGGTCCAGAAGTGTTTGTCCACTCTCTTCAGGTGCTGGCCAGGTCCTGGGTTGAGGGTCCAGGAGCGCTGGGAGTTCCCCCATTTAATTCTGCTAAAATCAGCAGGGCACACGTTTGGAGACCTGTCCTGTGCCCCCGGGCTCCAAACCCTGTCCTCTAACCAGAGGCAAGAGCCAGCATTCGATTAGTTTCTCAGTCAGGGAACCAAAATGTTGCAGAAAGACCAAAAAAACTAAACGATGCTTTGAAGAAGGTGGAGAAATCACAGTTCTAAAAACATGCGTGGACTCTGGGATTATCCCAAATCAGAGTGGGGAAACACACGGGAATCTTGCCTTGTAACTGCCTTTTGAGTTCATTGTTTTGCAAATATGTTCCCTCCCATTAGGCCCTGGAGGAAGTGCAACTTTTCATTTACCTTTCCTCCAGGTGTTCCAAGGGTTTGGCGCCAGAACAAAGCCCCCTGCCCTCCTGCAGGGCAGGGCTTTGTTTGGTTTTATGGCCTGACATTCCTTGCAAGACCAGCTTCCTCCTCAGCAGTGCTAATTACAAGATTTGGAAGCAGCTGAAGTGCCCATTAGTAGAGGAGTATATGAAAACAAACTGTGGTTCCATTATACACACAATGGAGTACTACTCAGCCATAAAATAGGTAAGAAATATTTCTTTTTGAGACAGCAAAAAGTAGCATTATGCTAAGTGAAATAAGCCGGTGAGAGAAAAACAAGTATCAGATGATTTCACTTATATGTGGAATCTAATGAACAAAGTAAACTAACAAATGAAGTAGAGAGTCATGGATACAGAAAACAGACTTACAGCTATAAGAGGGAGAGATATGGGGACTGGGTGAACAAGGTGAAGGGAAAAGCGAAGAAAAAAAAAGCAAATTATGTACTCAGACAACCTTATGTTGATTGCCAGAGGGTAGGGGAAGGTGGAGGAAGGTAGAAGAGTGTAAGGGAGGATAAATAATGATGGAAGGAGACTTGGGGTGGTAAACACAAAGTACAATAGGCAGGTAATGCACTGTAGAATTGTATCGCTGATACCTTTATAATTTTATTAACCAATGTCACCCCAATAAATTCAATTAAAAATACACATAAAAATTACTTTCTGGAATATAAAATTTTATTTTTAAAATTAAAAAACTCAGTAGATAAAAATGGCAAGGAGATTTACTCTTGAGATTTGAGCTAATAAAATGCCCGTTGTGTGGGGCCACTTCCCTATCATCAGCAATAAAATTGAAAACCAAATTAAAAAAAAAATGTTCGCCTGGGATTCAGTGATATATCTGTGCTTGGACTATATTGTTGAAAAGGGAGTGCACTGAGAAGAAATATTGTTAGTTATCATCCAGTTAGATAGGCAAACATATAGAATACATCCAAGAAGAAATTATATTTATGAATGAGCTAAAACAATGGTTTGTAAAAGAAAATAAAGATAACCATGTCCTTCTACAAAGTGTCTCTTAACACCATTGTTTAAAGTGAAGTTACTTGTGAGTGAAACAAGATGGGACCAGATTGAGTTTCTCAAACTTTTTTTTTTAAACTGTAGAATGATTTGTTCAAATGCCATGTTTTATAAAGGGGTGAACAAGGTGGATGAATCAGAGATGCTGACATTTGGGTTCCCTCGTCTTCTGGTCTTTGGTGGTAACTTTCAGGGACACTCTCTAGATAAATATCTTGTAACACCCTTTACCTTTCAAAGCTGTATTAAAAACAGAACAGTTTAAGTATTTGTCATAGCTGACTGATTCAAAGTAGAGAATTGACCTAAGAGGTACCCATTTGGGGGCTGTCCTGAGCTGATCTGTGGTTTAGGCAATTTGTCTCACAGTCACACGTTGTCTTCAGCAACGAGAACTAAAGACACAGACCAGCAGGAGCAGCCAGAGCTTAATCTAAAAGACCACCAGGCAGGGAAATGAAAAAGCTACATAAGCCTGTCAAGAGGGAGAGGGAAGTGGAGGCAATACACATGTACACAGACAGAGGTGACAGATGCCACAAGGTCCTCTCCCTGATGGAGGGTGGGAGTGCCCCCACTTTCCAGTGAAGTGCCTGCTCTCTTAGTTGAGTTTGCAGGCCTGACATTCCCATACTTTGGAAGGTTTTAGATATCTGCTTCCACACACAAAAATATTACTTGGTCAAGTTTAGTATTTTATTCCTCCTTGTAATTGAAAGATTTTATACTGGGGGGAAAAACACACCGTTAGAGCTCTGAGTGTGGCTGTGAGCAATGGCGTTTAGAGCATTGGAGGGCCTGGTTAAAGTGCCACGGCTGGAAGAAGGCACTGAGAAGCCCTCATCCAGGAAGAAAGCTTTCAATTCCTGAATATGTAATAAGAAAAATGTTAACACAAACTTTTAGAATCTAGATAATAACACTACTTAGGGAGAAGAATTGGGGGATTTAGAAAAGTGTAAGTTTGGTGGTATTTACTGTTATTTCAGGTTACTCCTTATAGCTCTAGGAACATTGAGAACACAGACACACTCCTGTTTTGGGGCTGCTTGGCTGGAAGTAGACCATGAAAAATGAAAATAATTATATAAAATTGCTTTATGAAGCCATTTCTACTGGTTGCTAGCACTCCAAGGCCATTGACATTCAGGTACAAAAATGCAGTTTGCCAACTGAAGCTGATGTCCCAAATGTGCTGTGTTTTAGGTTCCTGTTGATGCTTTCATGGAAAAAAAAATAAACAATGAAAGAAAAAACTTCCTAGCAATTGCAGCTCAGTATCTGGGATCAGCAGGATTCCCTGTTGTTGGAAAACTCTTCTTAAGAAGTCTTGGGAGGAGTGTGTGCGGGCAGCCAGGCTACAAATCCCCACAGACTCCATCACTGGGAGTCACCTGAGGTTATTAATAAATGTTGGTTAGGTGGGTGCTCTAATAAAGAGGGTGGCAGAAAGTACATAACTGATTTTGTCTTTTTACAAAGTCCCCAAGAATTAAAATATGAGCAAATTCTATGAGACTTTTATCACCGGGAAATCTTCTTGGACAGGCACATGTGCCTGACACAGAGCAGCTCAGGAGTGGGTCCCAGGCTCTCAGGAAGTGCTCAGCACTGATGGAAAGGTCTGGGATGCTGACAGAATCGCAGCTAGGAGATCCTAAAAGGAGAATACTCCTCTCCTCCCTACTCAAGACTGATTCTCAGGAACAATGGAAGGAATCTGCTCTCCTGCCTCAGCTGACTAAAGAGGGATTCATCTGGAGACTAGGTAAACCCTTCAGATTACCTAACATGGAAATAATTATAGTCAAATACTGTGGCCAGTTAACAGTGTTGTGGGTGCTGAAAATATTAATACTTTTCTCCCACCTCCTAAGTTCTTCTAGGGTGGGCTAATAACCAAGTTAACAAAGACAAATTAGCAGGAAAATCAAAGTTGAATACATGCACATGGGGATTTACATAGGCATGATCGGTCCATGAAAATTCCAGAGATATAGTGAGGCAATATTGGTTATATAAGACACAGGAAAAAGAGAGGGGAATGAGATCTTAGATTTCAGAAATGAGAATGGGCAATTCACAGGTAGTTGAGGAAGAAGAGAACACACATGGCAGGCAAATTCTTATTAGTGACTCAGAAACCTTGGTACACAGGGAATTCAGCTAAGGGGTTCCTGCCTGAGGCCCTCTTGTTTTCCATCCCTAATGCGAATGCAAATTAGGTTAAGTGAATCCTTCATAGGTGGTAGCATTCCTTTTCCAGGTCCCAGGAAGCTAGCCTGGGCTTTGGGATCCATGACATCTCCAGCTGTGCCCTGAAACCTCTTTTTTATTCTTAAACATATTTTTATTGATTTTTAGAGAGGAAAGGAAAGTGAGAGATAGAAACATCAATGATGAGAGAGAATCATTGATGCTGCCTCCTGCACATCCCCTGCTGGGGATTGAGCCTGCAACCTGGGCACGTGCCCTGACCGGGAATCAAGCCATGACCTCTTCGTTCATAGGTAGATGCTCAACCACTGAGCCATGATGGCTGGCCTAGAACCTACTTTTCAGTTAAGCTCATGTGAAAGGGATTCTGTTCCTTACATTCAAGAGAGCTGGCTAGAACAGTTGGAGGACTCATAATTCCTTCCGTTATTGTCTTACTAGAAGCCTGATGAATGAAATTCATGCAAGAGTAGGCCTTCCTTCCCCCTGCTGCTGGTACCAGCTTCCCCCTGGCACCCAGGACCCGGCCTTTCCACTGGCCACTGGCAGGCACCCAGGACCCAGGCTTCCCTCACAGCCTTGGCTTCATCAGGAAGGTTGTCTGGAAGGATGTCCTGTCTAATTAGCATATTACACTTTTTTATTGTAGATTTAGACTGTGGGTCATTGCACTGTGATTGCTGCCTCCTCTCCTCTTCAAAGCCTTTGCATTTCTTTGACAACTTTGGAAACAGAACCAAATGCAGTAATTCATAGACTGCAGACCTAGAGCTTGCTGAGGACTCCACCGCCCTGCCCAGCTCCAGGGCTTTTGTGTATGAAACCCTAAATTACTTCAGTGCCTGTGGATGGCTATATCCTATCTCAAGCGCATTTTGACATTTTAGATATTTCCTTAGTTCTACCTGACATTTGAAAAACAACTAGCCATTGATTTTTTTCATTAGTTATGTCCCTCAAGCCCATGTGACGCTCAGTGCCTGATCTGGAGCACCCTATATTCAAACAGAACAGCTGACAAGCTGCAATGGCAGGTCGTGGCTGAACAACCTCCCTTCACTCCCTGACAAGATGCAGTAAACATTATCCTGCCACAAAGCTGAGGAGCTTCTTGTATCGTGACACCTATTGAGAATACACAATGTGAGGCCCTCACTCTGGTGAACAGCAGATACATACTCTGGTGACTAGGGACTCTTGACTAATAATAGCTTAACAGAGGATAAAGACAAGTATTCATGCTGAATAATGAGTATTTACTCTATGCTGCTTGCAACTAAAGGCACTTGTTATTGTCATTTATGTGCAGATTATCTTTGATAAGGAAATCGAAGCAATAAAATAGCAGCTTATGCGTAACGAAGCAGCACACTTAGATCTGATACCTCTTATTGAGATAGAAATTTAATATTTATGCAGTGTATTAAAACGATATTTTTTGTATATATAGCTCTAGGGAAGTAATATTACTTTGTGTCATACATAGAGTTCAGGGCTTCTGTGATTTTTTAATGAATTTTTAAATTATAAATCATTTCTTACAAGGTCATCTTTTAAGAGATTTTAAAACCTAGCACTACTGATGAATACTAAGTGACTGGGAGGAATAGAAGAGAAAACTTAGGTTTCTTTTTAAACTCATGCTGGCAGTGCTTTAAGGAAAGGTTTCTAGTTGATCTATTTCATGATCATGACATTAGTTCTCATGAATAGTAAAAATATTCTGCTTGCAAACCAGCTCCCATTGTGGTGAGTTGGTTACCTATGTTAGCCAATTCAGTTTATTTCTACAACCTGGAAGATGTGGGAGAAGGGAAAGGGGAGTGCGCATGGATTTTAAAATGACTCATTCAATCAGGAAAGAACCTGGGATATGAAGGAAACACCTGACAGTTTATAAAGGTCATTTTCTACATGGTATTGGAAGGTCCTGAACATTTGAGGACCTTTCATATCTATGCCTGTACTTCTAGGAAATGCCTTTTGTTAAGTCTCTTATCCCCTCATTTTATTTTCAGTTCATCTTTTAAATCAAGAAAATGTTTCCAATTTAACTTGAAAGTCATTGATCAGAGGTTTATTTTGTTTGTATATTTGTGTATTTTTTGAAAAAATAAAACAAAAAACAAACCCAGTTAACATAGAAACCGTGTTATGGAGAGAAGACAAGGAAAGGTGAAGATTGGGATCAGTAGAAGGATAACCTAATATGTGGATATATTAAAAGCTCTCACCCTAGCCGGTTTTGTTCAGTGGATAGAGCATTGGCCTGTTGACCAAAATGTCCCTGGTTCAATTCTAGTCAAGGGCACACACCTTGGTTGCAGACTCCTCTCCAGCCTGGGCCCTAGTCCGGGCTCATGCAGGAGGCAACTAATCAACGTGTTTCTCTCATATGGATGTTTCTTTCTATCTTTCCCTCTCTCTCAAAAATCAATGGAAAAATATCCTCAGATAAGGATTAAAATAAAAAAGCTCTTGTTCCATTTGATAGCAACTGATTAAACTCTCAAAACTTAAAATAACTTAATAAGCATAAATATGCATATATGTAGTATACGATGATTCCATATTTGTCTTATGTAGAAAATGTAAAATAATACTATCAAAAGGTACATATGATTGTAAAGAAAATTGTTCTGGGTTCCTCATAAATGTTTATATATAGAATAAAATACTTCTTTCACCTTTGGGTATGTAACAATCAATTAAAAAAGATTTGATTTATGTCTGTGTTATGAGTCCCACCACGCCATGTGAGCCGCGAGCCCCATCCCACCACTCAAGTGACTCACAGCCAGGGGGAGGAACTGAGAGGTGGTCCATACACCACCTGATGACCGGTCATTTGGTTGTTCCAGCGTTCCAGCCACTGGCCTTTTATAATATAGACTAGAGGCCCGATGCACAAAATTCAAGCAAGGGACTTGGCCCTCACCGCTGTGGCAGCTTGCCTCTGCTCTCGCAGCCCTGGCTTTGTTTGGAAGGTCATCCGGCTGTCCTGTCTATTAGCATATTATACTTTTATTATTATAGATGACATGAGACTATAATGCCTTTGAGCCATAATTCTTCTTAAAATTATGCCTTTATTTAAGAAATAGAGTATATGTACAAAATATCATAGAACTTGCTATTGCCATTCTACTAAATTTCAGAATATATCAATATATTTGAATACATTAATCATAAAAGCTGGCAATACAGTATCTTCCTTTTATTGAATATTTATAACTGTAGTTAGCAAAGGAATAATTTCCAAATATGCAAGCATTGTGTGGGATATTTAAATCTGATAATGCATGTATTTTAATAGCTATACTAGAGAAATATTCCTGAAGAAAATATCCATCTGAACTAAATATTATTGGCATATGAATAGTTAGTATTTTAATTAATTGTATGAGTTTCAAGGAGATTTAAAAATGTCTGTGGAAATGTATGAAATAGTTTGTGCAATATTTTGTATATGTGTTTCAGAATTCAGGGATTAAAAAGGAAGCAATAGTACCATATACACAATGCTGATTTTCTAAAGAAACAAGAGTCCATATGTTGCCTATTCTATGGGAATTTCTGTTTCAAACAAGTCATTTAAGCTCCTGTATTTTCCTCAGGCTTAATTTCATCAGTTGTAAAATACAAAAATAATATTTGCCCTGTAGGGTTGTTAGAATTCCATAGGCTATTATATAAGAAAGGTCCTATAAGATGCTTAAAATATAAATTAAAAAATTATGTTTTAAAATTAAAAAACTCTCAAAATTAAAAAACTTCTATATAATAAACTATATATAATACATTTAAAATAATTCATTAAATATTGTAGTTTAAGGGTTCAAACTTTTTCAATAGTAATATACTTTAATTCTGAGCAAAAAAGAAAAATTCAGCAGAAGTTAAGTAGCTATAGCACACACATAATATATACTTTAAACTTCCTGAAATCTTTCATTATTATTATCCAAGGAGTTTTGTTTTATGTAGTTAGTTGGACTTGTAATTTTTTTCCTGAATTTTTATTTTCACATTTATTTCTTTGAAGATTATGCATAAATCCAAAAGGAAATGTGTTTCAATTTTTAATATTATGCAGCCAAAGACTTAGTATAAATGGCCTATGATGTATATGATTTAGTTAGTATTAAACAATCAATAAATGTTTAAAATCTGGCATAATTCATATAGCATATTACAAATAAATGTCATATTATAGCTGCAACAATTTTTTAATTTCACAATATTTATTGATATAATTGGAATGATTGGAATGTTGTCTTTTGTTTGATAGCTAACATCTTGACTGATACTTATAACATCAGCTGTATGATAGGATTCAAAAACCTTATGCCACAAGTTTATACAACTGAATTTCTGGGCAATTGAAACCAATAGGGATGGCTTGAGTGACATTTTAAAATTGTTTTTTTCCTCTGATGGTTTTTATTTAATCACAATAATACTCCGAGTTCTATCTTAGGTCCTTAAGTCTTTTGAGGGAACATGGCTAACAAGACATATGTCCTTTTATACTATTTTCATTTGTTAATGTCATGGGCTTGTCTTCACATGATCACAATAAATTTATTCAAGGAAATTAAATTCAGCTAGAGGAAAAACAGGAGAAAAAGCAGGCTGGTAATGGAAATAAAATACAGCCCAAGAGAGGCTTTTGGCAAATAGAGTTATCACCTTTGTCAGACATTGTTAAGGTAATTATTTGGAGCGTTGGCTATGGAGAGTAAGTGTATTTTTGTTTAAGGCCGTGAATGAAGTGTATTGCCTGCGGAAGCATCTCCCACAGTCTCCTTCTGGCTTTACCCCTAGGTCCACTTCTTGGTCTCTCACCAGCAAAACGAGCTCACCTTTTCGCTCACGGGCCCTGTCAGTGTAGCCTATGTTGTTTTTCCCATACGACTGATAATCTAATCTATGAAGTCCAGTCTTCCTCTCTAAAACTGTAGGGATAAGGGGTCAAGCTTCAGTTCACTTTAATGCACTTTCTTGTACCCCCACCCATCCCACTTACCCTCCCGTTGTACATGTTATTGCCTTCGGTGTACAATTTTGGTAGAGAGGGGAAGTACTAAGGGTTCTCACTGGCTTATTTACTCCAACTCTGCTTTCAGAAACTTGGGAAATTCCCTGAAATTGGGTTGCCAAACCCCTTGGGCAATCTGAGAGAGATTCAGGACATAACTCTGTTTATCACCAAATTTCCATAAAGCTCAACTATAACGAATTGATCCCAATGGTATTTTGGGTCCTCAGATTAAATAAAATCAGTCAATGTCTATAAATCTCTAAATGGTGTGTTCTTTCCTTCTCCCAGTGTGTGTTTAGCTTCCCTGATAAACAGCCAGAGGGGTCCCATCAGGGGAGCTCTAAGGACAGTTCACAGAACATTTTCAGTATGGTATCTTAGTGTCCTTCAGGTGGGCCTGGCCTCTTTTTCAGATTCAGAGGATTCTGATCTGTGATCTGGCTGTGGTGAGAAAATGATGTTTCATTGTGGTGAGTTAAGCCAAACCTCTGCTCACAAGCCCTAGTGTTTCTCTGTAATTATGCATTGAAAAATTATTTGCAAGAATGAGTTCTGTCTTTTTCTAGTGATCATTAAACCACAGCCAAAGATGTCAAATATTCTACTACTGCTCTGGACCAGCTCCCCATTATATAGCTTTGACTACACTGCCTCAGGGGGTCAACTGCTGCAAAGTGGCCTCTGACAACCCAGAAATTCACATTTCAATGGTAGCATCTCCCACCTTTGCTCTGGCGTGCAGAGAGCAACCATGGGATTTTCCAAGAAGGCAGGGGCTCCCCTACATTAATGCAGTGATCAAATTAGGGAGATAACTGGGTGATTGGTGAATGAGGTGCACATAACACAGTTATGTACTCCTATATTTGTAGTTCTTATGCCTTTCAGTCTTTGTGTTGTCATCAGAAAGTTCTGGCATCTCAAGTTCATTTGATGTAAATCACTGTTGAATCCAGGTACTAGTCAATCAACCAAAAATTATTAAAACCACATTGAATCGAGGAACTTTGGGAAGTTAATCATATTGGTAAATTCAGACATCTAATATAATAAAAGAGTAATATGCAAATTAACCATCACTCCATTACACCCACAAGCCATGCCCATCAACCAATCAGGAGCAGATATGCAAATTAACTCAACTAAGCTGGTGGCAGCCACGGAGCTGGAGTTGCCCCAGGCAATGGAGGAAGCCAGGGCCCTGTGAGCTCTGAGCTTTACTCAAGGCTACAAAGTTTCAATTATAGAAGATAAACAAACCCCAGATACCTGCCAGGCTGGGATCTTGGGTTGCCAGGGCCAACCCAGGTTTTGAGTGGGGGACCAAGGCAACAAAGTTTTCATTATAGAATTATGAAGGGGCTGTGGACAGCCTGAAAACGGCCCTCAGCCCCTCACCCAAGCTGGTCACATCCCCATGGGGTGAGGGTCTCCAATGGGGGGCTTGGCCAGCCTGCAAACAGCCATCAGCCCCTCACGCAGACTGGCCAGGCATGCTACCAGGTGGACATCCCCTGAGGGGTCCCAGACTGTGAGAGGGCACAGGCCAGGCTGAGGGACCCTCCCCCACCCCTGAGAGCACAAATTTTTGTGCACCAGGCCCCTAGTTTAATATAATGTAGAGCAGAGTGCAAGAGGGCGAGGTAGTTTTATTTAGAGCTCATACATAATTACTCATACACTGAGGCTTCCAGAGCTATGCTGCTGCTGCTAGAACTGCAGCCACTGACACAGGGCAGGGAGCCTGAAGCCTACAGTCCCACTGACAGTGTCTTTGTGCTGATGTTGCTGGGACCTTTAGTCCTCTTTGACCCCTGCTACCATTCTCTTGGCTATCTTTACTATGTTAGGGGCTAAAAGGCATTTCTCCTAGACTGCAGTTGCTCCCTGCTGCCACTATAGCAGTCAGAGCAGAAACAATAGCAATTCTTTTCCTTCTGTTCTCTATTCTCTAAGCCACTGCCTCTTATCAACAGAACACCATTGAAATCCTGAAGGACAAGTACATATGAAGAATTCAGATGAAAGGTTTCTAGGACCTAGCTCTCTAGAGGGGAGGCAAGCTACCAGAGGGAACAAACAGAGCAATTAAAAAGTTTTGAAAATGTTCAGAAATTTAGAAATGTTAGGTGGCCTTAATTTCTTTTTTGCTTCACAGAAGTTTAGCTGATACTGGAAATTTCACTTTCTCCTTTCGAGGCTCTTCTTTACCTGAACGGACTCTTTAAATTTTTTTTTTTAATTTTCCTAATAATTGCATTCTTTGTGCTTTACTTGAAAAAAGGAAAAAATAAGCATTTCATCATAGTGTTGACAACTGAAATATTTATTAATTTATTTCAAAAATATACTTATATAATAAACTAGAGGACTCGTATACAAAAATTTGTGCACTCAGGGGGAGGGGTCCTTCAGCCTGGCCTGTGCCTTCTTGCAGTCTGGGACCCCTCATAGGATGTCCCCCTGCTGGCTTAGGCCCACTCCTTGGGAAATTGGGCCTAAGCTGGTAGTCAGACATCCCCCTGGCAGCCCGGGAGCCCTCAGGGGATGTCCATTTGCCAGCGGGTAGTAGGCCTAAGCTGCAGTCAGACATCCTTAGCGCTGATGAGGAGGCTGGAGAGGCTCTCACCACCACCGCTGTACTGGCAGCTGGCAGCCTGGCTTGTGGCTGAGCAGAGCTCCCCCTGTGGGAGTGCACTGACCATTGGGGGCAACTCCTGCATTGAGTGTCTGCCCCCTGGTGGTCAGTGTGTGTCATAGTGACCAGTCATTCCCAGTTGTTCTGCTGTTTGGGTCAATTTGCATATTACCCTTTTATTATATAGTATACATTAATCAAGGTATATTAGAGAAAATAAACATTCTAAAATAGATTTGAATAATTTTTAAAATTTGTATCTTGTTTTTATTATGTTGAGGTTCTTCATATTTTATATAAAATGTCATCCTTTTAAAAGATTTTATTGAGATACTAGGGGCCCGGTGCACAAAATTCGTGCACGGGGGGAGGGTCCCTCAGCCCAGCCTGCCCCCTCTCACAGTCTAGAACCCCTCAGTGGATGTCCTATGATGGCCCCAGTCTGCCAGGCGCCTTTTGTGCGTGTGTGTGTGTGTGTGTGTGTGTGGCCACTGGGGACCTGCCCCCAGCTGCATCTGAGGCTTGGAGCAGTCCTCCTGCATGTGTCTACCTGCTGGAAGCCTGCCCCCAGGCACACCGTGGAGGCTTGGAGCAGGCACTCCCTCTATGTTGATCTCTCAGACTCTTGCCCTCCCCTGCATGTTGTTCTCTTTTTTGAGCTGTGGCCAGGGCTGGGTGCTGCCTGTCTCCCAAGCTTGCCTACTGCCCATCTTCCTCCATCCACCAGAAAGCAGGAAAAACCCTGCCTCGTGGTCAGGCCAGCCTTTTCCTGCTCCCTGATCCCCAGAAGGGACCTGGGGAGCCACCAAGCAGGCCCCCAGCCCCCAAGAGCTTGCTTTCCCGCTTCCCAGTGCCCCCCAAAGAGCCTGGGGAGCCACCAGGCAGGCCAAGACACCCCCGCTACCTCTTTCCCACTCACCGGTACCCTGCCACCTCTTTCCCGCTCCCTGATGCCCTGCAAGGGGCCTGGGAAGCCGCCAAGCAGGCCGAGACCCCCTGCCACCTATTTCCCACTCACCGGTGCCCCGCAAAGGGCCTGAACAGCCACCAAGCAGGCCACCAACCCTGCTGCCTCTTTCCCACTCATGGGTCCTGGGTCCTGCGCTGTTCCTCCCTGCAGCCGCTCTGTGCACTTGGGAGGTCCCTCAGCTCGGCCTGTGCCCTCTCGCAGTCTGGGACCCCTCAGGGGATATCCCCCTGCTGGCATTCCCGGCAAGCCTACGTGAGGAGATGATGGCTGTTTGCATGCTGCCCACAGCCCCTTCAGGGTTCGAGTCCCTACTGGGGTGCCTGGGCAGCCTGAGTGCAGGGCTGAGGGCCATTTTCAGGCTGCCCACAGTCCCTTCAGAGTTTGGGTCCCTACTGGGGTGCCTGGGCTGCCTGAGTGCAGGGCTGAGGGCTGTTTTCAAGCTTTCAGGCTGCCCACAGCTCCCATTGACCCAATGTCCCAGCAAGGCTGGCTGGAAGCAGGTTCTGGGGTTTATTTATCTTCTATAATTGATACACTGTTGCTTTAAGCTGAGGCCTAGGCAGGTAATGAAGCCTCCTGTTGGCTTCATCTCTGTGGCTTCTATAATTTAAAGAATGTTGCCTTAGTAGACGTCCAGCCGGCCTAGGCAGGCAGTTTCCTCCATCGCTAATGCAACGGAAGCTTCCTGTTTACTTCAGCTCCATGACTGCAGGCCTCCATCTTGGCTGGGTTAATTTGCATACAGCTGCTCTGATTGGCTGGTGAGCGTGGCTTAGGCGTCCCGAAGAAACTGTCAATTTCAATATTACTCTTTTATTAGATTAGATGTTTTTCTTGTGATTAGAACATTTAATGTCTCTTTTAGCACCATTCAAATATACAATGCCGTGTTATTAACTATTTTCATAACACTGTACATTATATCCCCACAACTATTTTATAACTGGAAGATTGTTTCTTTTGTTTGTACCTCAAGTTATAATGCAAATGTCATTCTTATATTACAAAAAGAAATAGATTCTGCTTACCATTATTTTCTTGTTGTATATAAACATATAAAATATTGCCACATTCCCCAGTGTGACTAATTGAAATTATCATATGAAAATGGAAAAAAAAATCATATGCCACGTGCTTTCTTATTCTGTGAAACAAAATGAAAAGATTCCTAGTTTTCTAGGATGGGAACATTTCCACTAGTCTACATTAATGATGAAATGTAGTGGCATGCATTTCTCTCCTAGTCCACATATTTAAGTAATCTGATGTTTTTGTGACAGCTAAAGTACGATTTTTAAACTGTCATTACTGCAACTTGACTGTTTAAATTTCTCAGTTTTACAGAAGATCTGTGTTTAACAGGCTTTTCTTCTAATTCTGTTTCTTAAGGTCTGTTTGATCATTGTCTTAGGTTGTTCCAGCTGCTGTAACAAAATACAGACTGGAGAGCTTAGATAATAATCACAGTTCTGGAGTCTGTAAAGTCCAAGGTCAAAGTGCCAGGGTCAGAGCCTGCTTCTTGGTTTATAGTTGGTGGAATGAGCGCTGTCATGCCTCTTTTTTCTTTTTATAGGGACATCAATTTCATCATGAATGCCCCACCATCATGACCTAAACTAACTCTATTTACTTCCCAAAGGTTCCATCTCCAAATACCATCATAGATTAGGGCCTCAGCATCAGTTTTCAGAGTACATAAACATTCAGTCCTTAGCAGTCACCTTGCCAGAACGGGTACAGAAGAGGAAGCTCTGTGTGAAATTGTTCTCTTATAGAGCCTTTTGCTAGTCATTTTTAAGGGGAGTGATCATTTTTTCCTGGTTTATCTTAATGATGATGAGTTTGTAGTTCACAAGCTCTCATATACACACCAATTTCTACCTTCTTGATAAGACCTAGAATCTTAGGTTTAGTCTCAAGATTGATTTTTCCTTGAAAGTTAGCGTCTTACACTGTTGCTTTCTTTGGAAGGAAATAGTACTCAAGTTTGATTAAGTTTGTTTCACTTGTCTGTGAACTACGTAAGGACAGGATTGACTGGCATCTGTTCTATTTCAGCATTGAATTTTCTGAAACCTAACACAATGTACCATGCTTGGCAATCTATAAATATAAAAAACCCGTGGCCCTAATGCCATAACAACCAAAGACTGGTGCAGGTGGGCAGGGCTGCGAGTGTAGCAAGGTGGCAGACTGGTGGGTGGGGCGCATGTGCGTGGGCGGGGCTGCAAGCATGGTGGGGCGGTGGGCGGGTGGGCAGGGCATGCACGGGTGGGCAGGGCATGCACGAGTGTGCAGAGCCATGTGATTTTGCACACTGGGCTTCTAGTCTATACATAATTTTTGCATGAAAATATGAAAAGGAAATAGATTTTGGAGTAATAGATTCAGGTTCAGAAAAGGTGTAAGATTTTCACAGGCAAAGTAAGAAATAGGAAAGAAGGAAGGAAGGAAGGAAGGGAGGAAGGGAGGAAGGGAGGAAGGGAGGAAGGGAGGAAGGGAGGAAGGGAGGAAGGGAGGAAGGAAGGAGGAAGGAAGGAAAAGAAGAAGGAAGGAAAGAAGGGAGAAAGAAAAAAAGAAGAAAGAAAGGGAGAAAAGGAAAGAATGAAGCTTGGATTGGAATAGAATAGTACAGTATGTTTTCATGTGATGTCAAATAATAATAACAATGCAATCCAGGAAGGTCAGATGTCAGTTGGCTTGACAATGTACATAAATAAAAAACGAGGCCTCTTGATTTTATCAAGGTCAGGACACTAAAAAGAAGTGGCAAAAGTCAAGAGAGACTGGGGAGGGTTCAAGGGGTGGGACTTGGTTGTGGAAGGCTTTGTGCACTTTTTTAGTCAAACTGGAGAATGCCAAATGGAGAGCTGATTTGGAGAGATGGTTATTTGTTCAGCTTTTAATGTGTTCCATTTGTGGCTTTGCTGAGATACCTAGTTGGTTGATCACTTAAGTTTATTGAAGAGAAGGTGGAGTGGAATGTAATTGGATTCAGATTGAATTGTGCTACTGCCTGGATTTCAGAAAATCAACGTGGGCCTTTGTTCTTATCTGTTAATTAAGGGACATGTTGGGGGGCTGGATGATCCATTAAGTTTTTTTTTTTTGTTTTGAAGTTTGCCTTCCCATCCTTCTAGAATTTGCTTTGCATAAAATATACTTTGTATTGTGGCAAATTATACATAATATACAATTTACCATTTTAACCATTTTTAAGTGTACAATTCTGTGGCATTACATATATTCGCATTTTTGTACAAGCATTCCCTCTTTTCTTTTCCAAACTTTTGCATCATTTCAAATAGAAACTCTGTTCCCATTAAACAAGAATTCCTCTTTTCCTCCTTATGCCAGCCCTGCCAACCTCTAGTATACTTTCTGTCTTGATCAATAAGGTACCCAGAATAGGCACGTTCATAGAAAATGTATCTTTTTAAATTGAGTTTTTACTCACCATTCAGAAACTTACCAATCCCATATAGAGTTTGTAAGTAGACATAATATCAGGAAAATTAACATATATTATTATTAATAGTCAAGGAGGTTGTTTAGAATGCTTTTTAGTAGTGCATTTAAATATAAATATTATAATTTAGTTCTAAGAACACATTGTCATTTCAAATAATTGTACATAAAAAGAATAGGAATGGTCCTATATTTCAACAGTGTTCTATATACTCCCAGAGATACATTATATTTTTATGTTTTGGTGTAATAATAATTTATCAGAACAGAGTTCCTTTGGAATTGAAAGAATTATAATCAAGGTCAAGAAAAACAAGTTGTTGCAATAAGACCAAAACAAAGTCTTCATAGAAACTCTTCTCTAACAGTATAATTCTTCAGTAGCTTGACTTTTGCCTTTGTCAGACAGTAAATAAATACTCTAGACAAAAAGCATAATGTTGGTGGTTTATAGCTAAAGCTCTGAAATATCTAACATGAGCCTAAAGCTCATGCTTTTATAGTCAGAAAATGAAAATGCCTTTGACATTGTCTGACACTGATCATTCTAAATAGGTTTGTGAATTCTTTTTAGTATTCATTCACAGAAGATTTTAAATCTAATTATTTATAAAATTATCTCCTGAATAAGCTCTGAAAATTAATTTTATCTGGTGATTTTTCATGTAAATATTTTATTCAAGCTGATCCTAAAATATACATGTGTTTCAGGTTTAATTTTATGTGTTAGTTACATGTGTCTGAACTTCACCTTTTGTCCCTGAATGTTCAGGAACAGTTTCTACTTATTCCTATTTCAGTATCACAGGCACATATATGTATGTATGTTTCCAGGAGTGTTAGGAGACAGGCACAGTTCAAATGTGTACTTTCCAGTAATTTAAAATTTAAATAAATATCAAACTAGTAATTTTAACAATATATTTAAAAGAGTTTTGGAAATAATATACTAATGTAAATAAGAATAATATGAGTTGCTCTAAGCTGAACTCATAGTAATGATTTCAATGCCATTATCTTTCTGGGTTCTTTTTTGAAAGAAAATTATCTTGTGTCCCCCTTGTCATATTATCTCTCAATTTCCTCTGTCAGGAACGGGTCAGTATCTATCTATTCATTCCCTTACCCAATAGATATTTCATGGACATTTCTCTAGGTCCTGGAGGTATAGAGTTGAACAGGATGACAAATGTTTTGTATGCGAGGAGGTTGCATTCTAAAGAGAAAGATAAATAAATGAAAAATAATTCATTAATAACAAGTGCTTTGTGATGGATTAAAAACAGTGATATGCTAGTTTACAACTAATTAGGTGAGTAGTTAGGCTGGGCTTCTTTATGTAGGTGAACTGCAAGTTGAGAACTGAGTGACTAAAAGGAGCCTGCCATGCGATCACAAAGGGAATTTCAGATGCTAGAGGTGCATAAAGGCCCGAGGAGGAGGGACAGCAGAGATTAGGCAGAGAGCAGAAATGAGATATAGATGAGAACAGTGAATTGACCAAAACCGAGGTTGCCGAAGTGGATAGAGCCCATTTCACATCTGATAAAACTTCTATCTCCAGCTGAGTATTTAAGACCCGAAATAAACGGTCTCAGTCTATTAATCTGGTTGAACTTCCACTAAGCTCTACTCTTTTGTTCACTATTTCACAAGCAATCTCGTGCCCTTGCCATTGCTGTCATTTTATCTAGAATTCCATCCACTTAGAATGTCCATTTTTCTACATACCAAAATACCAATACCTTATCAAAGCCTGTTTTTATGAGCAACCAAACTGATGTTATTTTTAAAAAAATATATTTTATTGATTTTTTTTATAGAGAGGAAGAGAGAGGGATAGAAACATTGATAGAAGGAAGGGAGTTAGAAACATTGATGAGAGAGAAGCATCGATCAGCTGCCTCCTGCACACCTCTCACTGGGGATGTGCCCACAACCCAGGTACATGCCCTTGACTGGAATCGAACTTGGGACCCTTCAGTCCTCAGGGTGACGCTCTATCCACTGAGCCAAACCTGCTAGGGCACTGATGTTATTTTTAATATAGAAACCAGTAGAAGATTTACAGAATAGCTATTTTAAAATTTTACCATGTATAGTATTTTGATATACTGTTTAGATGGACTCAATTATACTTTTATTTTTATTTTTTTGGTTTTTTTAATAATTGCCTTTTCCTTGTTAGAAATGATATATATGCTTCCAGCAAGAAATTTTGAAGCCACAGATAACAAACAAACAAAAACACAAAAACAAGGAAGAACAAAGAAATTATATTGCCACCATCCAGAGATATTCCCTGCCAACATTTCAATCTGTTGATATATTTATCTTCCTATCATCAGTTTATCTACTATCTATTTCTATTAATTTATTCACATGTAAAAGTAAACAACTTAGTAATTTTGAACATTTTCACGTGATTTTTTTCATTTTATATAGATTATTATTTCATTTTGTGGATAAAACATGTATTTTATCACTACTATATGGTTGTAAATTTGATTTTTTAAAATTAATCACTAAGATAATTAACATACCAATGAAAAATTGTTTGCTAAATTTATAATGATTATGCTAAATTTATAATGCGTCATGAGAGAAATGACTAGGTAAAATATTTTACAAAGTTGTAAGTCATTTGATACTTATTGCTGTACTGACTATACTGAATTAAATAGGAGTCATGTAAACTCTTCACTGTTATCTAGTTTTGTCCACATTGGCAGCTTGTACCCTTTACTAGCTACTTCAGAGTGAAGTTCATTCTTTTAATTTGAATCCTACATACAACTTAGCAAAGTGCCTTTTTCAACAGTAAATGTTTTAGGACCTGATTTTGATGGGCTGAAACACTGGGATTGATCGGGAACACCTATGGGTTTTATGTCACGCTGATTTCTCTGACACCAGCTCTGCAGAATGATGACCTTGATCTTACATGCTGGCTTACTGCAGGCATTAGATTTGAAGGCAACGATCAACCTGTGTTCTTACCATAAGCTGCAATTCAGGAACATGGTCTTACTATACTGTTTATGTTCTCAATGATGCTGTATTATTTTATGAGTCATAAAAACAAAATTTCTTTTTTGCAATGGTAACTCACAATTGAAAATATGTCCATAGAATAAGATTTAATTTTCTTTTTTTAAATATATATTATTGATTTTTTTACAGAGAAGAAGGGAGAGGGATAGAGAGTTAGAAACATCAATGAGAGAGAAACATCGATCAGCTGCCTCCTGCACACTCACTACTGGGGATGGGCCTGCAACCAAGGTACATGCCCTTGACTGGAATCGAACCCAGGACCCTTCAGTCTGCAAGTCGACATTCTATCCACTGAACCAAACGGGCTAGGGCTAATTTTTCTTTTCTTAATGCGGTTTAAAGTATTACATATAGTATTACATATGTCTCCTTTTTCCCTCATTGACCTCCCTCCCCTCTTCCACCACCACCCCCCAGTACCCCACTAACATCTATGACTATTGGTTCTGCTTATATGTATGCATACAAGTCCTTTGGTTAATTTATTTTCTAGGCAGTGTTTCCCTAGCTGTGGTTTGTGCATTCTCAAGTTAAAGAGTTGAGATAGAATAAAGAGTAAATTAAGAAGTACTTCTCAAAAATAATCTGCCTTGTTCCCAGTTAGCATTAACATATAAATGTAACCAGTATTTTCATATAGTTGCATCTTCAAATTTAAAAACTTTTATATTCATGCAATCACTTAAATATTATTAAATAAAACTTGAGTCAGAATTATTACTGAGATATTTTAGGAAATTGATAGGAATATTCTGCAATCAACTGTGACAATGCTCACTTAATGAACAGTATTAGAATTACAGTGATTTTTTAAAAATGTTCACATAAGTTAATGGCATCAGCAGAATTAAACTAGAAATTAATGATTAAGGAAAACAAGGCTTTGATTTCCTTCTCCTGTTGAGAAAGGTACTTTTGTTGATGATGATACTACATCTATTGCACTCAAGTAAATGTCCACCCCAGGGGTCAGACAAATATAAAATATTAAAATAATCACAAAAATGTTCTAATTTAGAAGCAATTTAAAATGTCTCAGTTATTGCCTGCTTCCTCTCTATGCCCCCCTTTTTGGTCATAAGACACTTTTTCAAAACTAAAAACAGGTTAGCCAAAGAAAATATTGCCTTTTCATTTCTCACATATAAATACTTTTGACTTTATTTTTCCCTTTAGAATTAGAAATAAATGACCATATCAGGAATAAAGAAGAAAATGAATTTGAAATGTTTCAGTTTTCTGATATTATATATTTCAGATCAACTATAAAATAATTCTAAGAGATACACAATATCTTTTTACATGTAACCCAATAAAGCAATGCCAAAGCTCATTATCATGTGAGTTTTGACCAAGATAATAATATCACAAAATTGTGTAATTCTACAGATCATTAAATTGTAAATTCAAAAGCCAAACCAATGTGCATATGCATACAGTCTAGGGCAGATTTGGATGAACTCACTGTCAATAAGACCTTTATACATTTAGACACATTAGGAGAACTTAATATTTTGCTGCATGCAAATGCCTGAATTCTTTTTCTCTATAGCTATCAATTTTCTAAAAATACCTCATAATACTGTTTTTTTCCTAGATTGTTTAAATATATTCACTGTCATAAACACTAAGCATTAATATCTATGTTATAATATTTGCAGATTCAGTTAGCAATCTTATTTAGTATCTCACAGTCAAGATAAAAAATTACTTGGTTAAGTATTTAGAGTTTAAATTTGAACTAGGGTCACATTGTCAAATACCTATAGCATAATATCAATGTTACACCCTAAAGTCACCACGTGTAAAGCACCCCAACACACTTGAGAAGAGAGAATACACCCAAATATTTAGGTAATTTTTTTTCCTTCTCATTTAGATACTTGGTATTGAGCCCAAAGCAAAACTAATTATTTTTCCTCTTTCAAAACAGTTTTTCTTATGACTTCTGAATTTCTGTTGGAAATGTTACTGATATTTAATTTATTCATATTTGTAACCACGAAAGTAGTCTTTAATTATCTATCCCCTTTCCTCTCCCATTAAACGTGTCACCACATTTTGTCTAATTTTCGTGTTATTTTGCCATTGGATCCATTTTTTCCATTCCCATTGCTAGAATTCCCACCACATATGCCTTGAATTCCTGGAATTTATTCTTATGATCTATTTTCATTTTGGCACTATATCTTTTATATGAACTTTCTAATTAATCTTCCCAAAGTAAGAGCTGATCATAGCACTCTTATTCTCCAAAAGTAACAGCATCTTCATTTTTTACCTAGTTAAATGCAAGCATTTCTTATTTTGGTCATTAACAATCAAATTTCAATGAAGATGGTTAGATTTATTTCTTAAAATTTTCCATACTCTATACTCAGAGCAAACTGCATGACATCTGTTCACAAGGAAAAACCACATATTCCATCTTAGTAACTGGAATTTGCATTGAACAGTCATCTCCTTTAAGGTGGGATTTTACCTACTCATCTGGAACATAGTACAATACGTAATCAATACAGACAGTGAGTCCAACAAAATATGAAAATAGAAAAAATGTGAGTGGTATAAGAGAGTTCTTCAATACTAGTTTTCTTTCTTAAATAATCATTTACTAGCTAGAAAATTAACTCACAAAATACTCTCATATGATGCAAAGACAATTTCCCAATGCACTTATTTTACAGTGCTGTAACTCAGAAGTCTGAAGTGGGTCTCACTAGACTTAAATCAAGGCGTCTGCAGAACTGCTTTCTTTTATGGGGTCCCTAAGAGAGGATCTTGCTCGTTCAAGTTGTTGGCAGAATTCAGTTCCTGTGTTTGGAGGACTGAGGTCCTCATCTTCTTGCAACTGTCAACTAAGGGCTGTTTCTAGATTCTGGAGGCTGGCATATGGGCCTCTCCCTCTGTCTTCATATGCAACACTGGCAGTTCGAATCTTTTTCATGCTTTGCCTCTCTCCTGCCGCTTTTTCTAATGTTGGATTTCTCTGACATTCCCCTCTACCTTCCTCTTCTATTTTAAGGACACTTGTGATTAGATTGTGCCCGCTCAAATAATCCAGGATAAAATACCCGTCTTTTAAGTTCAGTAACCTTAATTGCATTGACAAAGTCATATTTACCACAAAAGGTAGCACATTCATAGCTTCTGGAGATTAGAGCATGAGCATCTTTGGAGGACTGTGATTCTGCCTACTACACTGGTCTATAAGATGCTTGGAGAAGCTCTTGGAGAAGCAAAAATTCAAAAATAATTTAGGGTAAATTAATAATGATCAGGACCATGAAGTATGGAACTTGATGTATGTACATTAATTCAGATGAAGGCATTTAAAGCAATGGATATAATGTATAGATTCAACAGTGGGGAATTTGAAGGAGTGATTCAGAAATAGCAGCAGCTAAGTGTAGCCTGAGATAAAGATTTAGCGAGAAAAGCTCGAATTAGAGATATAGTGGATCCTCACTGCTTGCAGATTTTTGTATTTGAATATCTATGTAGTCGCTGACATTTATTTGAAATCCCCAAATAAATAGATGCACTGTTTGCACATTCATTTGCAGACATGTGAAGAGTAGTGAAAACTTTTCAGTTGCTGGACACTGAGGTTCCCAGCTGAGGTCAAACAAGGCGGTATTCTGCCTTCTTGTTCCAGCTCTCATACTGTGAACCTGCTAAACATCATACAGGGAAGAGTGTTGTGCAAGTGCAGGTTTCAATATTGATGAGAGTGGCTTGCTTTATAAGGACACTAGTGGCCCAGTGCACAAAATTCATGCACATTAAAAGGAGATTAATTCGAGAAAATACTTTAATATTGCTATTTGCCCTTTCTCTATAATAGAAATGTCAGAGATGAAAGAAATTAGTAAGATGTATATGAAAATCTTTCTCCTGTCAGAGTCAGGGGCACACCACAGGACCCATAGTCAAGTCCCTGCCCACCTATGTGCATCTCAAAGTCGTGAGAGACCCAGACCCTGCCAGCCTCCCTCATTGGGCTAGATTCATACCCGGCTGGTCCCACCCTTGTCAAGCCCCACTGGGAAAAGGGTGCAGCCTCAGGTCCCCTGGCCCGGTGCTGGGGCAAGGAGCATGGCCTGAGGTCCCCCAGCGTGGGCTGGGGAGGGGAGCATGCCTTTAGGTCCCCGTCAAGCCCTGCTGGGTGGGGGATATGGCCTGAGATCCCTTGTCAAGCCCAGCTGAGCAGGAGTCATGGTCTGAGGTCCCCCGTCAAGCCCTGACAGGTGGGAAGCACAGTCTCAGGTCCCCCAGTCCCAGGCAAGGGGAGCAGCCTGAGGTTCCCTGGCCCAGCACTGGGCATACCTTGAGGTCTCACGTCAAGCCCTGCTGAGCTGGGGTGGGGGGTGTGGCCTAATGTCCCCTGGCCTGGTGCCAGGGTGGGAGGAGCAGCCTGAGGTCCCCCTGACCCAGCACTGGGGCAGGTGGGTGCACCTTGAGGTTCCCTGTTATGCCCTGCTGGGTGGTGGGCACAGCCTCAGGTCCCCTGGCCTGGCACCAGGGTGGTGGGTGCAGCCTGTGGTCCCTGGGTCTGGCACCTGGCAGGAGGCACAGTGTGAGGTTCCCTCGTCAAGTCCTGCCAGATGGGAGAATGTGGCCTAAGGTCCCCCGTCAAGCCCCATGGGGGCAGGGGAGGGGTGCAGCCTCAGATCCCTGCTGATTGCTCATTCAGGCTCCTTACAGGAACTCGGCCTCTGCTGTGGGTGCAGCCATCTTGTGTTATGGAAAACCTACCCTCGCCTGCTGTGGGTGCCGCCATCTTTGTGGTGGAGTGATGGTCAATTTGCATATTCCCTCTTTATTATATAGGATTAGTGAGTGAACAAATAAAAGGCAAATGGCCTCCAAAGCCTCTGGCTTTAAATGATTCAAAGACCATGCCACTAATTATTTCTAAAAATATATATATTAAACAAGATATCTTCAAACAGGAGCATGCATAAAACAAGGTTAGGATAAGTATATATAAAGGAGTAGTTTCTCATTCCATGAACAAGAATCTCATAACCCTTCAGAGTGGTGGTCTTTTCTCTTCAGTTTATTCTTTCTATTCACAGTAATAATTTTCTGCATAGCCTGGCTGGGTTCAAATCCTGACCTTTGTACTTATTATTTGCCTAGTTACTCAATATTATCATCTCAGATGGAAAAAATCATAAACAATTTTTTATGAAATAGAGATAAATTAATTCACAAAAGCACTTAACTTGTATCTGGAGTTGGCAAGCATTAAATAAATGTTGCTTTCATAATTTGAGTGGAATTTGTTTCCACTGTTTATATGAAACTATATTACTCTTTGAACATAGAGAAAGGTCAACTAGTTATGTTGATGAGTGAAATTCACTACTTTTTCTGAGAGATTTTTAAACATCTTACATATTATCCCTAAAAACATATTTCATTGATAAGCCTCAAATTTTAAGAGGCAAATATGATACAGAATAATAATGGGGACTGGTGGGAATGAGGAAAGCATATTTGTGTCAACTTGTTCTTATTGTAACTTGAATCTTTAAAAAATATTAACCAGGAAACTTATATTCATTTATGCATAGCACGTGGATACAGACAATAATGTGATAAAGGCCTAGGAGAAATGAGTGTAGGGTAGAGGGGGTCAATTAGGAAAAAGGAGAGAACAACTCTAGTACTTTAACAATAAAGATAAAAATTAGAAAAATAAAAACATTATAACAATAAAAATAAAGAAAATACATAATAATATTCTCTTTAGGGAGTTTCTTTTAACCTTGTAGTACTTTAAACTGTTTCTTAATTGTTTTATAGAGTTAGACCATATAAAGTATTTTCTTTTTTTTGCATTTTTTTCTTTTTTATTCAGAACTTCACTTCTGAAATAGCTTGAGTAAACTGCTTTACCACATCAGCATGCATATTTGGTCACAGGCATTTAACTCATCAAAACAATTCTTGAGTTCTCATTGCCTCATTAGCAGGATATTCAATAACTCCCCTGCGAGCTCATCTCTTCTAAGTTGTTCAGTAACATTGAAGTTTTCCATAGTTCAAAAAATGATCACTCTGACACCCATGCCCAAGTAGAGTATAGCTGGAATCTTTCTTCAGTCACATGTCATCTTTGTGGAATACAGTATGAAAGCCATCTGTAACTACTGCTGTGATGATGTGCCCCTGCCAGATCTCTGCACGGGCCCCTTGGGGCTTTACTGAGGGGATGGTTCCTCTTTTTAGTGCTAGTGAGTCCCATATTTTTATCTCAAGATTACAGCCTTAGTGGTCATATTATTTGATCATCATTCATAGTCATCTCCCAGGCTGCACGTTGGTTCAGGAGCTCAAGGTTAGCTAGCATCTAGCGTCTGACCTCTCGTGGATTTAATCTCCATCCTCCTTTGTGTCTGACTAAGGATGGGACAAATTTCCCTTAATAATCCTAACTAATAAAAGCAAAATATTAAAATTAACTGTTTCTTCGGGACACTTAAGACATGTCCACCAGCCAATCAGAGTGGCTGTATGCAAATTAACCTGGCCAAGATGGTGGAGGCCACAGCCCCGGTGTGTGGCTTCTCCTGGGCTGCAGCCTCCACCATCTTGGGAGCCTTCCTCCTGGGAAGGCATCTGGCGCCCTGAGCCAGCCGATGCCTTCCCAGGTGGAAGCCTTGGGGGGCGGGACCAGCCGGCTGACCCTGAGGCCCCCTCCTGGGAGGCTGTGGGGTGTGGGGTGGCCAGCATCACCCCATCGGCTTCCCAGGCGGGAGCCTTGGGGGGGCCGGCCCGAGGCCCCCTCCTGGGAGGCCATGGGGTGGCCAGCGCCACCCTATCGCTTCCCAGGCTGATGGCCCGGAGGGTCAGTGGGAGCTGTGGCCAGCCTGAAAACTGCCCTCAGACCCTCACCCAGGCTTGTCACATCCCCTGGGGTGAGGGTTTTCACTGGGGAGCTTGGCCAGCCTGCAAACAGACATTGGCCCCTCACCCAGGCTGGCCAGGCACATCAGCAGGTGGACATCCCCAGAGGGGTCCCAAACTGCAAGAGGGCACAGGCCGGGCTGACGGATCCACCCCCCTCCCCACCCAGTGCACAAATTTTTGTGCACCGGGCTCATAAAATAATATACCATTTTCTATGGACAGTTGGGCTACTTGTGACATTTTGAAGTGTTTTCTTTTAAGTGGCTGCAAGAAAATTTATTCTTTCCATGCAATTCTCAGATAATCATCCAGCCTTCAGTCCTTCAGCCCATGGCGGCCATTGCCTTTATTGATTCTGAAGAATTTTCAGATTATCTCTTTCCTTCCATATGTGTATGTATCCGTATTTGGGTGTATGTGGATGCTTGTGTAGTGTATATTCTAACAAGTTATTCCACTAAATAAAAAGATGATTTAAAAAAATGTGCTTGTTGCTATCGATATGCATATTTGCACATGAAAAGTTGTTTTTAGACTTCAGATCATATTGTACCTGTTACGAATTTACACCTCTGGGTTTAATTTTCAAAATTTAATTTTCAAAATAAATTTTAATTGAAACTGATGATTGATTTTTTAAAAATTATGGAACCTTTACATTTTACTTTTTTTTTCCTTAGGGCTAAAACTTTTACTAATGCCTTAAGTAAAAAAAAACAAAGAAACAAACTCTTGTCATCTTTGGCTCTGGTGTGAAGATTGGGACACGTGGCACCTAGTTGATTCCTATCCACTGCTCAAGTTTGAGAAAATAATGAACTCTGTAAGTCATATTCATCCTTGCCAAGAACTAATCATCTGCGGGACCAAATGTAGATGATATGGAGACATGTTTTAAAGTCAGCCTGGGGACATCTAGATTTGAGGATTTGGGAAATTACTCACTCCCTGCGGGAAGAATGAGAACATAACATAAGGTAAATATCGAAGTGGCATGATAGATTAAAATCAAATGAGCATCAGAGTGTAGCTATTTCGTTCCAACCCTATTTATAATCAAGCATAATATACTAAAATAGCAGTGTGAGTGCACAGCCTTCTGATGGTAAGGAAGATGATTAGAGCCTTATAGGCAAGTCGAGATAATTAGGAGTCCAACCAAGATGAGGCTGGGCAAAATGAGAACCAGATTCAGCTCTAGGCCTGGGGCTGGCAGCGGGGAAGTGGAAAAGCACTCCTCAGAGACCAGAGGGATCATGATGAAGCAAATATCAGGATACACCTGCTTGAAACCTTCCAACGACTTTCCATTGCTTTTTGTTGTTGTTAATCCTCACCAAAGAGTATCTCTTCCATTGATTTTTATTTTTATTTTGTTGATTTTTTACAGAGAGGAAGGGAGAGGGATAGAGAGTTAGAAACATCGATTAGTTGCTTCCTGCACACCCCACACTGGGAATGTGCCTGCAACCAAGGTACATGCCCTTGACCGGAATCGAACCCGGGATCCTTCAGTCCGCAGGCCGATGCTCTATCTACTGAGCCAAATCAGTCAGGGCCTCTTTCATTGATTTTTAGAGAGGGTGGAAGGGAGGGGAAGATACAGAGAAAGAGAAAAACATCAATATTAAAGAGACACATGGGTTGGCTGCCCCTACATGCGCCCTGACCTGGGATCTAGCCTGCAACCAATCTAGGTCCGTGCCCTTGATCAGAATCAAACCCAGGACTGAATCTGGGACCCTTCAGTCCAAGGGCCGATGCTCCATCCACTGAGAAAAACAGAGGCTAGGGCTCCACTGCTTTTAACACAATGCAAATGTCTTTAACATGCTCTCCATGCAAGCTCGTCCTACATCTCTGTCTCCTGTCACCACAAGCCCACACGCCTTTCATTTCAGTTGTTCTTTCTGTTCTAGGGGCTTTGCATTTGCTGGTTTCTGTACATGGCATATCAACCTCAGAACTACCCCTGTTTGTTTGCACAATGCTTTAGGGATGTATGAAGACAGTACAGCCTGTGTTAAATAATATAAAATGTGAGGTTAAGCAGACAAATACAAATAACCGAAAGGCTTTGTGGTACCCATATAGGTGAAATTAGTTTGGCTGTCAATGACTCATGAAGAGAAGGTAAGAAAAAAAAATGGGAGAGGAAAATAATGTTTTCTAGCAAGTAATTCCTATAAAAATAATTCAAAATTGCACCTTGTTTTTTTGACAAGAAAGGGTCATCTATAGGACACTGGGGAACTGTTTTATGGTAAGTGAATATTTATCAACAATATTTACAAGCATTTTCAAACAATTTTTCCCAGTTATTTATTGAACAACTCCTGTATTTTATGTCTTAAAAACAACATCCATTTTATTTTAGCACAATTTGAGGGGTCAGGAAACCTTGGATAAATTATGTGGGTGATTCTTCCATTCTCTATGGTTGGCTGAGACCACTTGGTGTATTTAGCTGGTGAATGGCTGGTCTGATGAGTCCAAGATGGGTTCACTGAGAAGACTAGTTCTTGGCAGAGCTAGTTGGAAGGCTTAGCCCAACTGGGACTGTTCACCAGAGTGCTTATGTGTGTTCTCTAGCACAGCAGTCTGAGCATAGTCAGACCTATAATAATAATAAAAAAAGTAATATGCTAATTAGACGAGACAGCTGAACAATCTTCCAGACATCATTCTAGATGTCCTTCCGGACAAAGCTGTGGTGGTGGGGGCCGAGGCAGAGGCAGTTAGGGGTGATCAGGCAGGCAGGTGAGCAGTTAGGGTCGATCAAGCAGGCAAGTAAGTGGTAAGGGGGGATCAGCAAGCAGACAGAGTGGTTACAGGCAATCAAGCAGGCAGGTAGGAGAGTGGTTAGGAACCAGTGGACCTGGATTGCAAGAGGGATGTCCTAAACTGGCAGTTGGATATTCCCCAAAGGGTCCTGGATTGCAAGAGGATGCAGGCTGGGCTGAGGGATCCCTCCTCACCCCCTGCACAAATTTCATGCACTGGGACTTTAGTCCTATACAATAAAGAGGTAATATGCAAATTGACCATCACTCCAACACACAAGATGGCCGTCCCCATGTGGTCAAAGATGGCTTCCCTCATGTGGACACAAGATGGCCAGCAGGGGAGGGCAGTTGGGAGTACAGTTGGGGGCAACCAGGCCTGCAGGGGAGGGCAGTTGGGGGGAACCAGGCCTGCAGGGGAGGGCAGTTGGGGGGGACCAGGCCTGCAGGGGAGGGCAGTTGGGGGGGACCAGGCCTGCAGGGGAGAGAAGCTAGGGCAGACTAGACCTGCAGGGGAGGGCAGTTGGGGCACACCAGGCCTGCAGGGGAGGGAAGTTGAGGTAATCGGTGCAACAGGGGAGCAGTTAGGCGTCAATCTAGTACACTGTTGTGTGAAACAAGTGATAGGGAATATTTTTGTATATTTCTGATTTTAAAATAAGTACTTCTAGCATTTCACTAATATGTATGATGAACAGATTTTTAGTAGATGTTCATTTTTATTGAAAGAATTTATCAATTTTCAATTTAATATTTTTTTCATAAATTATAAATGGGTATTGATTTTTTTAAATTATTTTAAATATCTTGAGCTAATTATGAGTTTTTCTCTAATAATCGCTTAACATGATCAATTGTTAATTTTCTAATGTTAAATATCACTGAAATTCTAAGATAGACACAAATAAGCTGTGATATATTGTTAATACATACATTGCTAAATTCAACAAATTTATTAATGTTATGTTATGTTTAGAATTTTGCATTTATTTTCACAAGTGATATTGGTGAGAAACCAGGTGGGAGCTGCAAACCAGGATTACAGGCTTTACTAGGGGAAAGAGACCTGCCGGGCTGTCTTGCGTTGGGAGGACAGCAGCTCATGCAGAGGTGGGCACTCCTTTTGAGGAACGGAATGGGAAGAAATGGGGGCTTAGTGTACTTGGCACAGGCTGATTGATGGCTTAATGTATGCTCCATATAGGAACAAGGGCTTAGGGTATTTGGCAGGTGTTGATGGTGGTTCAATGTATAGTCCATACAAGATACATGGTTAGTCACTCAGGTATTTCCCTGCTGCAGGTTACATCATATTCTGCCCACCAGTTGCGGGAAGGGAGGATCTATCATTTTGGGGGAAGGGAGGACTATCAATTGGCCTATAATTTTTTATTTTCAGAGAACTTTCACTGAATTTTGGCATAAAATTACTTTAAAATGAATACTTTTATTTTTTCAATTCTTTAGAAACACATTTAAAATTAGGTTAGTTGTTTTTTAAAGACAGTATCACAATTGATCTTTGACTATTAACTTGCATCTTACAACTTTGCTATGATCACTTTTAAGTTACAGGAAGTATTTATTTTGGTGATCTTTTTTAGCTTTTCTACATAAGCAATTATGTCATCTATGAATAAGAACAGTTTCATTTTTTTCTTTCCCAGTCTGTATACCTTTTATTTCCTTTTCTTATTGCATTAGCTGGGACTTCCAGTATGATGTTGAGAAACAGTGATCTTTGCCTTCTTTCTGAACATAATGGGAAAACTAGGAGTTTCTTACCATTAAGTGTGATGTTGACTGTAGGATTTTTTATAGATTTTTTTTACCAAGTTGGGAAAGTTACCCTGTATCCTAGTTTACTGAGAATGTTTGACATGAATGGGTGGTGGATTTGTTAACTTGTTTTTCTGTATTAATTGATATGATCATATGCTTTTCCTTCTTTAGTCAACTGTTGATGTGATAGATTACATGACTTTATTTTTGAATGTTGAACCAGCCATGAGTATTTGAAATAAGTTCCACATGGTCTGCTATGGATTCTTTTTATACATAGTGAGATTTAATATGTTGATGAGTAGGGTGTGTTTTTTCCTGAGAAGTTTGCAACGGTGATTTCTTTCCCAGGTCTTGTCCAGATGGACTCGAAGAATAAAGCCAAGAACAAAAGATGGTAGACGAAAAGGTGGAAATTTATTGGAAGCAAGTACAGATTCCCATGTGGGAGGGAGTCCCAAGAAAGTGACCCACTAACTCTTTTTTCTAAGGTTTATAAAGGCTACAGTTCTTTGTCTCTTGATATTCCCTTCTTATTAGTCACTACTAGGGGCCTAGTGCACAAAAATTTGTGCACTTGGGAGATCCCTCAGCCCGGCCTGTGCCCTCTCGCAGTCTGGGACCCCTCAGGGGATGTCCACCTGCTGGTGTGCCTGGTCAGCCTGGGTGAGCGGCTGATGGCTGTTTGCAGGCTGACCAAGCCCCCCAGTGTGGACCCTCATCCCACTGAGGTGTGGCCAGCCTGGGTGAAGGGTTGAGGGCCATTTTCAGGCTGCCCACAGCCCCTTCAGGTTTAGGGTCCCTACTGGGGTAACTGGTCAGCCTGAGTGAGGGGCTGATGGCTGTTTGCAGGCTGGCCAAGCCCCCCAGTGGGGACCCTCACCCCATTGGGGTGTGGCCAGCCTGGGGCGTTTTCAAGCTTTCAGGCTGCCCACAGCTCCCATTGACCCAATGTCCCAGCAAGGCTGGCTGGAAGCAGGTTCCTGGGGTTTATTTATCTTCTATAATTGATACTGTTCCTTTAAGCCGAGTCCTAGGCAGATAATGAAGCCTCCTGTTGGCTTCAGCTCCGTGGTTTCTATAATTGAAAGAATGTTGCCTTAGTAGATTCTAGGCAGTTTCCTCCATTGCTGGTGCAATGGAAGCCTGCTGTTTATTTCAGCTCTGAGGCTTCTATAATTGCAACAATGTTGCAACTATGTTGTTGCCTTGAGCACAGAGGGGCCCAGCCGGCCTGCCAACAGCTTACTCCTGGTGCAACGGAAGCCGCCTGTTTACTCCAGCTCTGTGACTGCCGGCCTCCATCTTGGCTGGGTTAATTTGCATACAGCCACTCTGATTGGCTGGTGGGCATGGCTTACGCATCCCGTAGAAATGGTCAATTTCAATATTACTCTTTTATTAGATTAGATATAAGCTTCAAAGCTCAAACTCCATGTAGCTCCTCCCTCTTTTTCTCCCCCTTCAGTGGTAGAATTCTCTGTCTCCTGTGAAAATCTGTTTTCCTCTTTCTCCCATTTGTTGGCATTATCCTCTGTGAAAGTTTGTTTCCTTTTTCTCCCCATCCCCTGTGGCTTGTCCCTATCTCCTGTGAATGGATGTCTTCCTTTCTCCTTATCCTGTGGCACCTTTTTCTCTCTCCCTGTGACTGTATGCCTTTTGGCAACTACAAGTCCTCATCTTTGCAGTCTTCCCCTATGGACCTCTGATTCCTAAAACTCCCTAAACCTGCCTATTTTATCCTTAAAACTTCTTTCACTTACATTTTAAAAAGAATTTTTACATCTATGTCCATGAGAGATATAAACATAACCTTTCTCTGGTACTGGTTATTAAGGTAATATTGGTTTCATAGAATGAGTTAATTTCTTCCTTAACACTTTGCAAAATTTATAAGTGAACCCATCTGGACTTGGTGCTTTCTGTTTTGAAAGGTTTCATAGTTTATTCCATTTTTTTAGCAAAAGCTGATCTTTTAGATTATTTATTTGTTTGTGTATGAGTTTTGCAAATTACGTTTTTAAAGAAATTAGTAAATTTCATATAGGTTATCGAATTTATGGACAAAGATGACCATGACATTAGCAGTGATTGTCTGTGTTTTCCTTATATTAATAATTTTTGTCTTCTCTTTTATTTTTCTTCATTAGCCTGGCTAGAAGCTTATAAATGTTATTGATATTTTCAAAGAATCAGTTTTTAATTTTATTTTCTCTATTTATTTCCTATTTTCAATTTTGTTGATTTCTACTTTATTATTTCTTTTCTTCTGTGTGCTTTGAAGTTGATGATTTTAGATATTTTCTAATATACTAGAGGCTTGGTGCATGAATTTGTGCATGAGTGGGGTCTTGCTGTCTGCCCCTAATTGAGGTGGAGAAGGTGGATTGGGGACACGGCCGGCTGGGGGAGTTATTAGTGTCAAAGATCTTTGCAGGGTGTATACATGATTGCTGTTGCCTTTCGGTTGAGTTGAAGCTTCAAAGACTCTTTAGTATTAGGGACACTTACAACTTCTGTTTCTAAGCCTCTCCCTAGACAGGTAATGTGGTTTAGTTCCCTGCTGACAAACCCTCTAAAGAGAGGCCATGGTGTGATGTGGCTGCTCTCTGTGGCAGTAAGCAGTGGAGAGAGAACACAGGAAGATGCTGATTGTGCTGGACACCTCTCCTGGACACCTGCCTGATGTCCAAACCTTGAGCAGTTTTCCTCCTAATCACTCATCATTCAGGTTTCTGGTCTATGAAGGCTGGAGAGCTTTTACTTACTTGGAATCACTGAAAGTCACACTTCAGTGTTTGGGGTTGGTGGGGGCTCATCAGGGGTGGGGCCAGCAGGGGGAGGGGCCATAGGCAGTTGACTGACCAGCCTCACTCCCAATCGGGCCAGTTGCTGCCACAGAGCGCGCCATAGCCTCCGGTCGTTCTGGTCATTCTGGTCATCCCACCGTTCAGTTGCTTGGCTTTTATATATATAGATGCATTCAATGTTATAAACTTCCCTCTATGTACTTCTTTTACTAAATCCCACAAATGTTTACAAGTTGTTTTTTACATTTTTTTTAAGATTTTCTTAAATTTCTCTTGCAATTCTTCTTTACCCATGTGTTATTTGAAAGCATGCTGTTTACTCTTCAAATATTTGGGAGTTTTCCATCTCTAATTAATTTTTAAACCAATTAATAGAAATCTACCTCTTTCTATCTTGCTGCTTTAGTTGTTTTTTGTTTGTGTGTTTTTACTAACAACCATTGCTTCATTTTAGGTGAGATGTGATCTTAAATAAAATAATTTTATGTGTTTTCCCTATCTGTTACTGCTTATCTGAATTTTACCTTTGGATTTTAAAAGCTTTCTTGATATTAGCCTATGACAGATTTCAGTACACAAGCAGTGAGCAATATTTTTTCCTTAGAACTCAAGGTAGAAACTAACTTTCTAATTATTGTTGGAAATAAAATAACATTCACCAGTTTCTCAACTTGGGTTAGTGGTATCTACCTCTGATAACCGAATGTGTACTCTAAATGGTGGACTCCAATAAGTATTTTAAGCTAAAAAAGAACCATATCATTTTCATTAGTCTTTACAATTTTTTTTCATAATATTTGCCAGATTTTACAGTTTCTTAAAATTTAAGTCTTGACTCCTGTATTTTCTCCAAAAATCTTTCTTTTTTTGTTTTTCTTTTTATTCTTTCTTTTTTTATTTTTATTTGTTTATTTTTTTAAATATATTTTATTAATTTTTTTACAGAGAGGAAGGAAGAGGGATAGAGAGTTAGAAACATCGATGAGAGAGAAACATCAATCAGCTGCCTCCTGCACACCCTCTACTGGGAATGTGCCCGCAACCAAGGTACATGCCCTTGACCAGAATCAAACCTAGGACCCTTCAGTGCTCAAGCCAATGCTCTATCCACTGAGCCAAACTGGTCAGGGCTGTTCTTTCCCTTCTCAGGCACCTTTAACTGTCAACTCTTTTTTCACAGAGTTGACAGTTAGAGGTTTTTTATAGTTTTTCTTGTCCAGAGAAGAATTAAGTACCTAATTCCATATTATAGATCCAGTATATAACTTTGAGTAATAACTCATTCTAACTTCACTGTTATGTCATTTAGATGCATTCATTCATTCATTCATATGCAAATATAAGTGTGTATCTACTATGTATCAGATATTCTATTAGGTGCTTGGTTACCAAGGCAGGCAAAATTCTTGCCTTTATAGAGCCTAAAGTCTAGTGTGAGGGTGGGGAATGTCTGCAGGCCACCCAAGGCCCATGAAGTCATTTTGTCTAGCCCTGCTAGGCAAACTTTAGATGGGACTTGAAATTCAACAAAACTAGGAGCTTTTTTCATAGCAATATAAATTTATATTAAGTGAATTATATCAAGCAAATCTACTCTATAAAAGCGAAATATTAAAATTAACCATTTCTCCGAGACAGGGTAAGCCACGCCCACCAGCCAATCAGAGCAGCTGTATGCAAATTAGCCCAGCCAACATGGCGGCCGCCACTCACGGACCTGAGTAAACAGCCCTTTCCATTGCGGCAGGAGCGAAAGTGAAGCTGCGCCCCTCAGCTCAGCTCCGATTAAACTGCCT
>PVJC01008526.1:0-48350 GCA_004026665.1 Murina feae
TGCACATTAAAAGGGGATTAATTAGAGGAAATATTTTAATATTGCTATTTGCCCTTTCTCTATAATAGAAGTGTCAGAGATTAAAGAAAATTAGTAAAACGTATATGAAAATCTTCCTCCTGTCAGAGTCTGGGGTGCACCATGGAACCCAGAGTCAAGTCTTCAACCACCCACGTGCACCTCAAAATCGCTTGAGACCCAAACCTGGGCGGCCCCCCTTCATTGGGCTAGATCCAGACCCAGCCGGTCCCACCCTGTCAAACCCTGCCAGGTGGGGGGGGTGCAGCTTCAGGTCCCCTGGGTCCCAGGGCAGGGGGGCGTGGCCTGAGGTCCCCCATCAAGCCCTGCTGGACAGAGGGAGTGGCCTGTGATCCCCCAGCCTGGCACCTGGGCAGGGGGCACAGCCTCAGGTCCCCTGGCCTGGGGCCAGGGAAGAGGATGCAGCCTGAGTTCCTCTGGCCTGGTGCCAGGGCGGCGGAGCAGCCTGGGGTCTCCTGTCAAGCCCTGCAGATGGAAGGCACGACCTGAGATCCCCATGCAGGAGGTGGGTGGGCACGCAGCCTCAGGTCCCTGCTGATTGCTCCTTAAGGCTCGTTATGGGAACTTAGCCTCAGCTGTGGGTGCAAATTGACTGGAGTGACGGTCAATTTGCATATTCCCTCTTTATTATATAGGATTATTATTTAAAATATATTTCTTTATTGATTTTTATTATTATTATTTAAAATATATTTCTTTATTGATTTCAGAGAGGAAGGGAGAGGGAGAGAGAGATAGAAACATCAATGGTGAGAGAGAATCCTTGATCAGCTGCCTCATGCACGCCCCCTACTGGGGATGGAGCCCACAACCTGGACATGTGCCCTTGGCCAGAATCCGACCTGGGAACCTTCAGTCTACAGGCCAACGCTCTATCCACTGAGCCAAACCAGCTAGGTCAAGGAGATACCACTTTTAATAGATGATAGAAAAAACAGAAGTTCAAAAAGGAAATAGAGGACTTGAAGAATAGTATAAATAACTAGACCTAACAAATATATATAAAACAATGTACCCAACAACAGTAGAATACACATTCTTTTCAAGTGGATATGAAAACTTCTCCATGATTGATTAAATGTTAGGCCACAAAAACTCTCAATATATTTAAAAATATCGAAATCATACAAAATATCTTCTTATACCAAAATGAAATGAAGCTAGAAATCAATAAAATAAGGAAAACTAGAAAATTCATAAATATGTGCAAATTAAACAACACATTCTTAACCAATGGATCAATAGGAAATCACAAGGGAAATTAGATTTACTTAGATCACTCCATGCCAAAACTCATGGGATGCAATGAAAGCAGTGCTCTAAGGGAAATGAAGAGCTGTAAACATCTACATTTTTTAAAAAAGAGAAAAGTCTGAAATCAATAACCTTACTTGACATACCAAAGAACTAGAAAAAGAAACAAAGCTAGCAGAAGAAAAGAAACAATAGTGATCAGAGCAGAGACAAATTAAATAGAGAATGGGAAAACAATAGAGTCAGCAAAGTCAAAATCAGTTTTTGAAAAGCTTTATAACAAATCTTTAGCTAGTCTTACAAGAAAATGGAAGAGAACAACAAATAATTAAAACCAGAAATGAAAGTGTGGACATTACCACCAACTAAACAGAAATATCAAGGATAATAAGAGAATACTATGAATAATTATATGCCGACAAATTAGATTACCTAATAGTAATGTACAAACTCCCAGAAACACACAAATTACCCAAACTGAATCTAGAAGAAATAGAAAATATAAACATACTTACAACAAAAATATCTAATCAGTAAACAAAAACCTCCTAAGAAAGGAAGGTCCAGGACTAGTTGGTTTTACTGGTGAATTCTATCAAATGTGTAAAAAAGAATTAACACCAGTCCTTCTCAAACTCTTAAAAAATACAGAGGAGGAGGAAATACTTCCTAACTCATTCTATGAAGCCAGGATTACTATGATACGAAAGCCAGACAAAACATGGAAATAAAAGAAAACTAAAAACCAACATTCCTCTCCCCTCTCAATTCCTCAGGGTCACAGGCTGTAAGATAGGGAAGGACCCCTGCCAACCTGGAGGTAAAAGCCACAGCCGGTTATCAGCCACTAGCAGTTGTTGGGAGGCTGAAGCCAGAGTGGACTGTTCTTCTGGAGCCACTGGTCCGTCATTTCTCAGGCATCACCGAAAGACCAGCAAGGCTGAACTGTAAAGAATGGAAGCGAATGCATCTGTTGAGATGTGTTTAAAACTCCTGGAGAATCAGTTGCTTCAGTCTACCAAACTGGTGGAAGAACCTTTGGATGCTGAAATTCAGAAACTGGATCAGATGGATGAGGATGAACTGGAACACCTCAAAGAAAAGAGATTTGAGGCACTAAGAAAAGTTCAACAGCAGAAACAAGAATGACTTTCAAAAAAGACATGGGAAATACAGAGAAATACCCAGCGAGAGAGACTTTTTTTTTTTAAGACGTCAGAGAGAGTAAAAAAGTGATTTGCCATTTCTACAGAGACTCCACATTCAGGTGTAAAATGCTAGACATTCACTTGGTAATATTATCCAAGAAACATCTGGAGACCACATTTTTGAAGCTGAATGTAGAAAAGCACCTTTCCTTTATTTTGAGAGACTGAGGATCAAAATCATTCACACGCTGGCACTGGTAAAAGATGGAAAAACACCAGATTATGTTGGTTGACTTACTGGCCTAGAAAATACAGATGACTTCACCACAGAAAGTTTCAAAGGGCGGCTTGGTTGTTCTGATACTCTTAATTACAATGGGAATTTAATGGAGCCACCATTTCAGAGCCAAAAGAAATTTGGAACAAACTTCCCAAAGCTGGAAAAGAAAATGATCAAGGAAAGAAATATGAGTTGGACTCTGATGATGGAGAGCAGTTACAATTCTTTGTAAGCTGACTTTTTACTTCTGCTTACTTTAGAATTAGATGTATTTTCTAAATTCTGTTGACTTTTGATGCATTGGTCATCTAATGATCTTATTTTAGCTTTATACAGTTGCATCACACTGAAAGATATTTTTAATATTTTCTGTGTGGAGTTCATGTTTAAGTTGAGGAAAACTGCCGAGTTCTTATATTATCTGGGGAGGATGTGGATTCTCTATTTTTGCAATTGATTTTATCATAATATGAGTTTTTATGTCTTTGTGTCATTCTCAGTTGTGTTTTTAATCCATGATTTGGAAATAGAACTTCATCGAACAGTTTCAGGACTAATTCGCATGCACTATTTACTTTATACAACAGCTCAAGTAACATTTCATGGTGTAACAGACTGCTCTTGTAAATGAATTATAAACACTTTTCACTCCTGTAATATATTTACATAACTATTAAAGAATTGATAAAAAAACAACCACCACCAAAATCACTTACAGATAAAGATGCAAAAATTCTCCACAAGATACTAGTAAACTAAACTAATACCATATTAAGTAGATTTTACATTATGACCAAATATGATTTATCCCTGGAATGCAAGGAGTGGTTAAACAAAAGAAAATCATTCAATGTGGCATACCACATTATAGAATAAAGAAAAAAACCCACCCCACATGATTATCTCCATTGATGCAGGAAAGACATTTGACAAAATCCAACATCCTTTCATGATTTAAATAAAAAGATGCAGATGACTAGAAATGGAAGGGAACTTTCTCAATATGATAAAGAGAACTTATGAGAATTCCATAGCTAACATATTACTCAATGGTAAAAAACTGAAAGGTTTTCCCTTAAAACAAGGATCAAGACCACTGCAGTTCAACATTGTCTTGAAGTTCTAGCCAAAGCATTTAAACAAGAAAAAAAAATAAAAGGCATCCAAATTAGAAAAGAATAAATGAAAATATCTGTTTGCAGATATTATCTCTATATATAAAAGGCTAATATGCCAAGTGTCCCCTTGGGGGTTCGACCATGAGTTTGCTCTCTTGCTATCACATGTGCTGACACCAGGGGGTGGTGTGGACTGAAGGAAAGCCCCCAGCTGGCAGCCGGAAGGCTCCAATCAGCTCTGCTTTCCTTGGCAGGCTTAGGGACCCCACTCATGCATGAATTTTGTGCACCAGGCATCTAGTCCTATTTATAAAAAAATTCCAAAGAATCCATAACAATGGACAAATTATTTTACTAAAGTTGCTGAATATGAGATCAACACTCAAAAATCAGTGTTCTTTTATAAATCATCAACGAACAATCCAAAAATAAAATTAAGGAAATAATTCTATTTACAATAGTATTCAAAATAATATTATGTGATGTGAATTTTACCTCAAATTTTTTAAAGGGGGAAAAAAGGAAAAATTAAGGAATCCTGAATAAACTACAGACTGAGTTAGTAAAAATGTATCTATTACTTAAGTATAACAAATGTACCATGCTAATGTAAGATGTTAATAATAGAGGAAACTGTGTGTGATGGGGTATATGGAAACTCTGTAATGTTTGCTCAATTTTTCTCTAAACCTAAAGTTATTCTAAAAAATAAAGCCTGTTAACTAAAAAAAACCCTTCTATTATATTAAGTAATTTTTGTATCAAAGAGGAAATAAAGCTTCAATGAAAAAACATAAAATAATGGCCATGTGAAAGTGACATATAAAAGTGAGATGTAGTTAGAATGATATTCAAAGAAAATTCCTAGCCTTAAATATTTTCATTACAAAACAAGAAAGAAAAAAAATGAACTAATCATTCAACTCAAGAACAAAAAAGTAAAATATTCTAAAATAAAGCATTAAGAAATATTAATAAATATAAAAAACTAATTATTAAAAAAATGAAAACCATAAAAATGATACATCCAAGAGATTAACTCTTTGACATATCCAATCAGGAAAAAAAAAGAGAGAGAGAGAGAGAGAAAACATAAATGGTCAAAATAAGTAATGAAAAAGGGTTAGCCACATAGTTACAGAGATGATTTTTAAAAAGTACAGGAGAATACCATGTATGCTAATACATTTGAAAAACTGGATAAAAAAAAATCACATGAACAAAACAACCAAAAGTGGGTGCCAAGGATAAATAGTGTTAAGGTTTGCTCTTAAAACATTTCAAACAGCAAATAAAGCCCAATAAGCTTTTTGAGAGCATGGTAAACTGGTATTATTTTTTTTTATCAGAAAATAAAAAATACAGATGAATTTCATTTAAGAACATGAAAGCAAAATTTCTCAGTAAATTACAGACGTTTCTTATTCAGCATCCATTGGTGTAAGATCAGTGAATTTGGACACATTTCGTATACCGCTGTCGGCTGTAACTGAATTGTGGTCTGCAACTGAAGCTGTCATCATAGGGAGAAAGCTTTTTGCACAAAACGCAGGAACAGCTGCTTTGTTTGAGTATCTGGTTGCCCTGCGAGGAGAGGGCTTTTTGGCTGTTAATTTGAGTTGTGGACTAAATTGTGAAGCCAAAATAATAGGGGAGAGGCATATAAGAAATGTGGATTGAAGAGAAAATGAGAAAATGTGTAGGTTTGGTTTGGTTGGTTTTGATCAATTTATTATTTTAACCAGAGCAAAAAATATATATACTTTATAACTATAAATCTACCTTTATACTGGGGCCATGATTTTTGATATCCCAGAATTAAAAAAAAAGAAATTATTGTATTGTGTGACAGCACAGTACTATATAGTTTAAAATTATATAGAAAAACATACAGTTGTCTCTAATGATGTAAAAAAGACGTTGAATATAGTTTTACATGAAGTCTTGATACACCTTTAGTAAACTTGGGTTAGAAGTGTATTTGGTAGTTATTTGGTTTTATAACAAGTTTATTTACTTCAAACCAATAGTCAACGTCATTCTTAATGTTAACCACTAGGGAAATTCCCACTGAGATCAGAACGAGACAAGGTTGGCTGCTATCTCTTCTGTTATTAAACACTGTTCTAGAAGTTCTGGACAATGTGGTGAGAAAAAAAAAAAAGGATACAAAATTGTATTTTTTCTATCTAGACATCACATGTAAATTACCTAAAATAATTTAGAATAAAGGATTGATATAATGGCTAAATGCAAGATAAAATTATGAAATCAAGAACTTTTTAAAATCACTACCCCACACAAAGAAAATTAAACATGCTGAAATTCATTTTACTGTAAACAAAAACCTATATGTTTTCTGAGGCCTTAAGCACATGGAGAGAAAGAACATTTGCAGAGGCAAGTTCTCTACTGTAAGGATGATTCTTTTCACCAAATAAGTGTATGTTTTATGGAATTCCAAGCAGAACTTTTTGGGAGGAATTTAACAGATTTGTTTTAAATCTTCCAGTTGGCCATTGCTTTTATTGTCACAAGTGTTTAAAAGAAGTAACTGGACACTCTTTTAGGGCCCTCTGGTCAGTTGCTAGCAGGAACCTCAGTCAGGTTGGACTCGATATACAGCCCACATCCCTCCTGCGCAGAGATAGACACTTGTGTGCACCTGTGAACAGGTAAAAGTACACCCTGGAGGGAGTGAGGAAAATGGGGTGGACGAGTGAAGGGAAGGGAGACCTGGAAATAACTTCTAAGCTTCAATGAATGACTTGGCTGCTCTGAGCCCTTGGTTGGTCATCTTCCTTTCTCCCCCAACATTCTGCAGTTCAGATAGACATCTCAAAATGCTGTTTTAATGTTGTAAGAAGGCAGGGCAGTGGAAACAGAGAGCCATGGAAAAAGTGATATGAGATCATGTTTAAGCCCTGGACTGTAAGAGCTTGTGATTGTTTTCCTCCAGGGGACACTCAATAAATGGCAGCTATTAATATAACAATAGTGATAATGATTCTTGATGTTTAATCTTTTTGAACTATCAATATTTCTTAGGATTATCACGAAGAAAATACTATACAATCTTTAGTACTCATCTTTGTTTCTGAACATAAAAGTCAATTGGTAATAGAAGAAGACTAGATTACTCTAATTATGTAAGTTTAAATGTTTTAAGATAGGAAATGGAAAGTTTTCTATGAGTTCAATACTTTATTGTAAAGATATATTCATTAACATGTATTTCTTAGAAAATGGAAAAATATAAACTTTCGTTAATGTTTGAATGAATACACTGGATGAGACCGGAATTGATCTTTGAAATTTTAACCCAAAGAAGCATGACTATATACAGTATTAGTGTACTTTTCAACCCAGCAAGGTATATAAAACTTAACTTACGCTAGCTACATAACTTTTAAGTCTTACATTGTTATAGAAATCACTCAGAGAAGGTGTATGCTCCAGATATAAACGAAAGAAATAATCATTTCAAATATACATATATTCTGTTTTAAATGTTGGGAAAAATGTAAAAAAAAACCAACCACTTCATAGTATTTTAAATTGTCCTTTAGTTTGAGCTAAGGATTCTATTTTATAAATGTCAAATTTCTAACTATGACAATAAGTCCAAAGGTGTTATTGAATCATGTCATAAATTACTCACTTAGCAGAAGCAAGAGGAGGACAAGTCAGCCACACTTCAGTTTAAGACATCCTGGCCACCTTGCTTAGATTGCGAATCAAGAGAAACGACTGAAGTTTCTGGCCACCTCTTCTTCCTTCACAGACCATTCCTCTTTAAAGATGTGGACAGTTACAGAGTCTGAAAGCTTTATACACTGGCTCTAGAATGCTGCCCAAACCTCCCTGAGCTCTCCCTTGTGTTGAACTGGGAACTTCCACTGAGAAATCCCCTGACACGAAAACTTCCTTATTTGTAGCTATGAACGGCCAATCATGGCAACATATTGAAATGAAGCAAAGACTACCAGAAATTGTTCTGTAAACCACCCGTGACTGTAGCTCTGACTTCCTTTTGAAGCAAAGACACTTTACTTGAATAGTTAGGGCATTTTAAGAAAAATCCAGAATTTATAAACACAAATATTTTAGGTTTAAGCAGGTTTTCATGTAAGAAAATTTAAAAAGTAAGTTTATTTGACAGATAGTGGTTTTGTTGTTGCTGTTTTGCTTTTAGGAAGTCACTCTCCCCCCTAAGTAGTATATTTATAAGCAGAAGGCAAAGACTACTTGTCTTTGCTTTATGGTCAACAGGGGTCAGTTGGATGAAGCCTAGTAATAATAATGTTTATGCTGGATTCCAGAGCCTGACCTCAGGTACTTAGACGAGAGGGGAAACGAAGAGGCTCTTAAGACAGTTTTTTTCCTTGGGAACTGAGGTGCATGTGGAGGGGTGTGTGTTCCAGCTTCTTGGGCTATTTGGAGTAAAACATGCAAATGGAAGGCAGCACAGGCACCACTGACATTTTTCTTTGTTGTAAAATTTTAGAGCTAGGAATGTACTTAGACACCATCTGTTCTATTTCCTTTTTATTCAGATGAGGGAATAGGAAAGGATAAATGCTCAAAGTCACAAAGAAAGTCAGAGGCAGAACTCAGATTAAAATCTGAACCTTTTGAATCCCAGTGCGTTTCTTTTCTTTGCGGTACTATACTGTCAGCATCTCAAGTTATTAACTAGGAAAAATACTGTAACCACAAAAAGACTGAGAGTCTCCTGGTTCAGTTCCTACATGTTTCAGATAAGGAGTCTGAGACCCAAAAGTTCCCCACATCAGTAAAAGGGTTAGAATTTAGAACTTCTGATTCTCGGTCTAATGGCCTGTCCACTTGAAAACACTGCCCTCTGTTAAATTAGATGCTGAATAAGCCTGAGATATTTCTACTTGTGATGAAATTATTCTATAAAAAGGAAATCATTTTGAAAGTATCTAAAATGATGAATAGGCTTATGATTTAACATGTTCCATTTACTCATCTGACATAGAATGAAGAATTAATTTCCTTCAGTGCCTTGTGTTTTATAACCACCTTACCGATATCAAACATTAAGCTTTCTTGTGTGCAATGGAAAAATTTAAAACCAAACTAATACTGCAAATGCAGAAAAAGAAAAAAGTGAGCCACTGGTGGAAGGAAAGCATGCTTCTCAAGAATTTACATTTTGAATTAACAGGATTTTAAAAACAAGACTTTTTAAAAAAGCAGAGCTGACGTCTTAACCGGGAAATGCCCCCTTTGATTTCTCCATCTGTGCGCCTTTCCTCTTCTATTCGCTTTGGCCTGTGAGCTTGGCTGATGCCCAAGTTCCAGAGAAACTGGCCGGTCCTGGATATTTGGCCTCAACCCGGAGGGGCACTGCTTGTAAAAGGGTCCTGAGGCCAAGACAGAGAAGCGATAGTTAGAGATCTTTTTGAGGAAATTCTGTCTGAGTGAATGGAATTTAAAACCTACGCCACTGGGCAGTTCTGGCTCTTGGCAAAACATGTGAGACAGATGGAACTTTTTATTTTTGTTGTTGCTAGTAGTTCCTTTTTCTATTCTCTTCCCCTCCTTTTTCCCTCTCAGAATATATTTCCTCGATATAACCTGGGCAGATAGAAATGCAGATGCCTGTAGAGGAAAAAGGAGCAAACTGGCAGTAAGCCACCATCGGCAAGGGTTAGGGTACAAATGACTAGAGTAAGAGGGGACTTGGCGTGCTTCCAGCCCAAATGAGAGGACAGAGGGCAAAAGCCAGGTTCCCATTTAAGTTGAGGTGAATGGCCAAGGGGTTGCTAATCAAAGGATGAAGAGATCACCATCAGGAGCAGCTGGATTCTCAGGGCATGTCTAGGAGAAAGGCCTCCCGAAGAATTCAAAGCAAAGTCTTACCTAGGGACGGTGGAGGGCAAGAAATCCAGGACTCCTAAATGCTGGCTGGGATTCAGAGCAGATGTATGTACAAGGTGCTCTTGAGCCCTTGGTTAGGTCATCTTTCTTTCTCCCCCAACATTCTGCAGTTCAGATAAGACATCTCAAAATGCTGTTTTAATGTTGTAAGAAGGCAGGGCAGTGGAAACAGAGAGCCATGGAAAAAGTGATATGAGATCATGTTTAAGCCCTGGTTCTGCCCTGAACTGTAAGAGCTTGTGATTGTTTTCCTCCAGGGGACACTCAATAGATGGCAGCTATTAATATAACAATAGTGATAATGATTCTTGATGTTTAATCTTTTTGAATTATCAACATTTCTTAGGATTATCATTAAGAAAATGCTTAAGAAAATACTATACAATTAGTCGGGGGAGAGGTGGTTCTCAGCTAGAGTGACTCATGAAGAGAGGCATGGACATCCAGGAACTGAACAAGCAAAAAGGATCCGGGGTTAAAGTTTGAGACTTTTCCCCATTGTCTCAGTAAGTTCACTATAATTTTTTTAGGCTACCTTTTGGCATTATGCTCATTTCTATAATTTTATAAGTAAAATTTTTCTAAAAACCTTAGTTTGCTTTTTAACCTTTAGAGGTAAACAAATCTGTGAGTACTCATATGTGGAATCTAATGAACAAAATAAACTGATGAACAAAATAGATCCAGAGACATAGAAACATGGAACAGACTGCTGAATCTCAGAGGGAAGGTGGGGGAGGGTAGGGGGATGGGAAGAGATCAACCAAAGAACTTATCTAATCTAATAAAAGAGTAATATGCTAATTGGTGTCACTCTGCTATATCCTAAGCCATGACCACCAGCCAATCAGAGTGACTATATGCAAATTAACCAAGATGGCGGCAGCAGCCACAGAGCTAGAGCAAACAGAAGGTTTGCTTGCCCCGGTGATGGAGGAAACTAAACTTCCCATCTGCCTAGGCTGGCTGTGGCCTCCGCTCAAAGCAACAAAGTTTCAATTATAGAAAATAAATGAATCCCAGATACTGGTTTCCAGCCAGCCTCACTGGAAGCTGGGTCCCTGGGGGCTGTGCCCAGACTGAAAACCGCCATCAGTCCCTCACCCAGGCTGGGCAGGCACCCCAGCAGGGACCCTAACCCTGAAGGGGCTGTAGCCAGCCTGAAAATGGCCCCTTACCCATGCTGGCCAGGTACCCCAGTGGGACCCCCACTCTGATCTGAGACACCCTTCAGGGCAAACCAGCTGGCTCCCACCCATGCACCAGGCCTCTATCCTATATAATAAAAGGGTAATATGCAAATTGACCCTAAAAGCAGAACCACTGGGAATGACTGGTCACTATGACACACACTGACCACCAGGGGGAGACACTCAATGCAGGAGCTGCCCCTGGTGGTCAGTGCACTCCCACAGGGGGAGCTCTGCTCAGCCACAAGTCAGGCTCATGGCTGCCAGTACAGCTGTGGTGGTGGGAGCCTCTCCTGCCTCCTCAGCAGTGCTAAGGATGTCCACTTGCAGCTTAGGCCTGCTCCTCGCTGGCAAGTGGACATCCCCTGAGGGCTCCTGGGCTGCCAGAGGGATGTCTGACTGCCAGCCTAGGCCTGATTCCTTGGGGAGTGGGTGTAAGACAGCAGGTGGACATCTCCCGAATGTTCCCAGACTTCGAGAGGGCACAGGCCGGGCCGAGGGACCCCCGAATGCACAAATTTTTGTGCACCAGCCCTCTAGTATGCATATATTTATAACTCATTGACAAAGACAATAGAATGGTGAAGGCCTGGGGCAGGGGAGGGGCGGGTTAGAAGGGGTCAATGGGGGGAGGGGAAGGGGACATATGTAATACTTTCAACAATAAAGATTTAACTTCAAAACAACAACAACAACAACAAAAACAAATCTGTGAGGTGCACAGATATCCTGAGCAGTTAAGAAGTACCTCAGGCCTATTATTTTTGAGACTAGGAATAAAAATTAGATCCTGGTTTTCTCAGCACTCTGTCATCCTTATTGTATGATGGTTACATGTTTTTGGTTATTAAAAGAAAGAGGACACTTAGTGATGTATGATGAAAAGAAGGTTAAAATCCAAGAATATCTTAACAAACTCAAGTTACAGATGGGTGCCAGCATGAAATTTAATAAGAGTAATTATAAGATTGTCTAATTACTACTCTCATCTTATACACTATACCAAGCATGTCAATCTGGTGGCCCGGTGGGCCTCCTGCCTCATTTATTTGGCCTGTGTTAGCCTTTGAGTTTGACATGCTTACCCTACGCCATCCTACAAAACAAAACAAAACAAAACACACACACACAGAGAAAAAAAATTGCACTAGCCCAGAAAGGCAATGATGAAATGCAATTTAGTAATAGTCATACAAAAATGACTTAAGAGTTTTACATGAGGTAATGTTATGGGGATGTTAAAAAAAATTCCAAAATGAACTTAGAAGCTCCATTCTTAGAAGTTCCTCTAGAATGAGAGAAACTGTACTTTCAGACCCTCTTTCTGGGTACCACTCTTTAAGAAAACCATGGACAAACTAGTTATTAAATACTTATCCATATTATATGTGTTTGATTGTAGGAATGGAGGATGTTTAACTTAGAGAAAATGAGAAAAAATATCAATTCAAATATCAATTATCTTTTTTTATATCACTCCAATTTGGTCCTCAGACTAGTAAGTAGGAACTAAAAGGAAAATGTTGATCTCTCACTACAGAGAGATCAACATTCCAATATTAAAAATAATAGTATGTAACCCTGGGAGATAATTAGTTCTTTGTTCTTGGGAAAATCAAGCTTAAGATAAACAACCACTTCTTGGGAATGTTGAAAGAGTATTAACATCTCATGTGAAATCATAATGACTAATATGGCATTTACTCTGGTCCTGGCATGATTCTACTAGTAAGTACTTCACGTGTACCTCTTCATTTAATCCTTACAAGGACCCTATAAGGAAGGTGCTCTTTTATAGAAATAAAACTGAGGCATAAAGAAGTTAATTAACTTAACCAAGTACATGTAGCTAGTAAGTGGGAGCCCAGTCATCTGTGTCCAGAGTCCATACTCTTGACAACTTTACTGTAGTGCAGCTGGGATGTTCTTTGTAACCCGCTTTATCAAATACAGAGTCCCTTATTCACTGGTAACATGGAATTTTAGAGGAGGTAAAAAGAAACTCAAATGTTTACCCTTCCACTTTTTATTCCTTCTTATGCACAATTTTGAAAGCTTCCAACTTGACAAGAAGTTAATGAACTGCGGGTGTGCCACCTCTAATCCCTGTTCAATATCTACCGGTTTGGTATTAGGATGGGCACATAAACGTGATATAATTGGAGACAGCCAGAGGATGGGAAAAGAAAAGGAGAGTGATGCAGAAGTGGGACCTTTGTTGAGAAATGGAAAAGGGAACTAGACTTGCTGCTATTTCTCAAATGCCAATTTAGGAAAATCGGGCAGCCTTGGAGCAGAGTCAATGCCATTAGTTAAGGATGATGACAGCGCACAATTTGTTTCTGCAGATTTACTTATCCTTCAATTTTTCCTTTCCAATCTGTTATGTATAGCTTGGTAAGTCTCATAAAAAATCCATGATACTTTCTTCAGGGTACAAGGTGAACTCTAAGGCTCCATAAAAAATTTCTATGAGGTGACAGAATTTCATCAGGGAATGAAGGCACCTCTCCATAGAAAGGTTTGCTCCAGGTACTACACATTCTACTTTTTCTTTTAGTAGTCAAGGTAGCAATACATGGAATTTATTGCCAAATGGCCCTTTTATTTTGATCTATGTTCTGAGATTTCTCCTGTCTAAGGTTAATGAGAACCACCAGCCAAAAGAATGAGTCTCACAGACCTTTTCTTTCTATATTGAGAAACCCAGAAACGTGATTCAGATATTAGAATAAAGAAAACAAAAATTACTTGGCTCCTTCATAGAGATCCAGAATTTATAAATGGTAGAAAACAATGAGCATTACTTAAAACTTATTTCTTTTGGATGTACAAATTCATGAAATTGCAATTGCTGTGAGATGCATAAGGTCATCAATAATTTTCTATATGAGCACACAAAGTACAGTAATTTAGTTCTGATTCAGTGTCTAATATTAATAGGATTAATAGCTCATACTTATAATTATCTGTAAATGAGGAGATAAAAAAACATGAGAGCTTATGGATAGCAATAACAGGGAGAAATTAGAAAGAAAAAAGAGGGAGAGACAGGAAAGATAATCCATAAAGTTTATCTGTGACTTTAATAAGTCAGACTTCCAAAAAGATCTGACCTTTGAAAACCCTTTAGCTTGATTCCAGGGGGAGGTTGGGAAGACAGAGTAGCTGAAGCTTGCAGAGAGATTTCAAAATTCCTTCTGTTCTTTATTCTTTGGCTTACCAGTTAAGTTTCCTTTTAATTTGATCCTATTTGGGGATGCCAGAGACATGATGAGAGATTCAATAAACATGGGTTTCAAGTAAAATCACAAGCTATTGTTTGAGGGGGAAAATCGAAGCAGTGCTAGAAGTGCAAGAATCAGAGATTTTCTCAATATCAAATAGGAATAATGGTGTTGAGAAATTTCCACTGGCATTAGAGAACCTGCCTCCAAAATACTCAATCAGCTCTGACTTTATAATTTGAGGATGCTGTTAAAGTTTGGAGGCTGAGTGGGGTGTGATTGGAGAACTCTTTCTGATTACTCTACTGGGGAAATGTCGTCTCATCCCTTTTCATTGGCTTTCATATTTTTAAATATAGTTTGAATGGAAAAAACCTTTCTAGGAACACCTATTTCCCATGTCATCCATTTATTTATCAGTTTCTCTAAGTTGGTCACCTCTGGGCAGAGGGTCTCATAGAACCAAGCACTTTGTAGCACATCAGAGACATTAACATCACCTCGGTATTAAGAGGCAATCTATCAGAAGGTTAAGCACACAGATGGTGCAACCATATTGCCTAGGTTCCAAATCCTGACTTCATTCTTGAATAGTTCTTTGCCTAACTCTTATGATAGTTTGAGCATAGAATGAATGAATTAATATATGTAAAACATACAATGTTGAGCACATGGTGAGGCTATGTAAGTTTTTTGTTATTGTTCTTTACTCCCTGGTATATTTTTATTCACTGTCTCTGTGAAATCATAATGTGAATTTATACAAGTATTGCTGGAATACTAGAGAGAGAAATCCTGTCTAATAAAAGAGTAATATGCAAATTAGGTATCACTCCATGACAAAGATGGCCGCCCGCATAGCCACAAGCTGGCCACCCCCATGGCCACAAGATGGCCTCCCTCATAGCCACAACATGGTGGCAACCATAGTCACAAGATGGCGGCGCCCAGTCTGGTTTAGCCCCGCCACTGAAGTCGTCAGGCTTATTAGCCAGGCAGGTGGCTGCGGAGGCAGGGGCCCGAGGGGCAGAACAGGTGATCAGAGGGGTATGAGGGTGCCCTACTCAGGCATATGGCCTGGGCCAGGGCCTCAGGCCTGGAGGGGCAAGGCTGGACATTGCAGGGGCCTGGACTCCGCAAAGCCAGAGATCAGAGGAGCAGGGGTGGAGCCTATGATCGCAGGGGTCTGGGCACTGGTGGAGCTGGCAAAGCAGGAGTCTGGGGGTTCCTTGCCCAGGCCTGCAGCCTTGGCCAGAGGCTGCCAGTGGGGCAAGGGCAGAGCTGGTGATGGCAGGGGGCATGATCAGAACCGGTGATCACAGAGGCCTGGGCAGGGGGAGAGCCAGTGATTGCAGAGGACTGGGTTCTGTGAAACCAGTGATTGGAGGGGCTTGGAGGTCTTCTGCCCAGGCCTGCAACCTCAGGCCTGGGCAGGGGCAGAGCCAGTGATTGCAGGAGTCTAGGGGTACCCTGCCCAGGCCTGCATCCTTGGCCAGAGGCTATAGGCCTGGGCAGGGGTAGAGCTGGGATTGAAGGGGCAGGGGTGGAGCCGGTGATCAGAGTCAACTACAGAGGAAACACCTTTTCTGACTGCTTATTGGCTAAGCTCCCTGTATGCCACTGGTAATATTCTTGGTAACTTGGGTAATAAGAATCCCTAAAGGTGATCTAGGGTTTTTCCACCACAATCCTGGAGGAAAAAAAAATGAAAGTCCACTGCTGGAGGGCTCAGAGCATAATGCCTCAGCCTGCTGACTGCAGGGTCTGGGTTCAATTCTGACTAAGGTTTCAATTCTGACTAAGGTTCAATTCTACCTAGGTTTCAGGCTCCTCCCTGGCCAGGGCCCAGGTCAGGGCTCATGCAGGAGGAAACCAATCAAAGTGTTCCTCTCACTTTGTTGTTTCTCTCTGTTTTTCCCTTCTCTTCCACATTCTCTAAAAATCAATGGAAACATATCCTCAGGTGAGGATAAAAAAAAGAAAGAAAGAAATGTCATATCCTCTGAAAGACACATCTTGAAAATGCCTAAAGAAAGTTGTCATTTTGTCATGGTGAAGGGACTGGAGTTCATGTTGATGAAAACACCTTGGTGGATGTGGTGACTGGCAGTGGCTGCAGCAGCAGGGTGAAGGGGCTGGTGGCTTCCCTTGATTAGCCTGGTTGCCTCCCACAAAGGGAGGCCAGTCTGCAGCTTAGGCCCGCTCCCCATGGGGAGCAGGGAGCAGGCCTAAGTCATCAGTAGGACACCCCTGAGGGCTCCCAATATGTGAAAGGGGGCAGGCTGGGCTCAGGAACCCTCCTCCCCCAGTGCACGATTTTCATGCACCAGGCCCCTAGTTAAATTAATAAAGAAGATAAAGAGACATACTTACCAAGTAACTTTATTGTGCCAGGCACCATGCTAGTAATTATATACAAATACATCACCCTACTGAATCATCTCAACCACACTAGGAAGTAGATTGAATTCTCATTCTGTAGGTGAGAAAACAGGAGAGAAGGATCACACCACTTCTAATGGGGAACCAGGATTTGAATTGAGGCCTATCTAACTCTGAAGTCCATGCTTTTTCTACCACACGACACAGAAGAAAATTTATGATAATCAGAATGAGTGAAAAATTCACTTCCTTAGTTTAGGCTCATGACCTGAGTTTCCCCTAAAAGTAGGGAAAACTTTCATAGAGCTTGAGTGTGTAACTTTGAATGAAATTAACTAGAGTGGAGTGGTGACTAGTTAGAAAGCTGCTGAGATAAGAAACAGAACTTTAGTCCAGTTGGTGGCCCAGCAGGGAGTGGGTATGTTGGTGAAGATTTTCTCCATTTGGGTGCTCCTTTCCAAAGGTGGGGCGTGGTCTGGAAATAGGTGGCACCACAGCTGGGAGAGCTTTGGAGCCTGGTGAATGTTGAAGATAGAAGTACATTAAATAGTTATTTCTTGGGGTTTCCCGTTTCATTTTTATGTTTGGCTTCTGTCAACCAGAGGAGACACATTTTGTGTATGTACACCTTTCTGAGGTTTCAGAGGAAATGGTTATTTAATAGCTGAAAACTCTATTTGAGTAGAATAAATTACTTTGATCTACTCTGTGGGATACAGAGAAGAAGAAAACATTATAATCAAATGAAGAGGAGGGAGATTAGAGCCAGGGAGATCAGTTAGGAATATCCTATCTAATAAAAGAGTAATATGCAAATTAACCGTCACTCCGGGACAATAATGGTGGCACCCATAGCCACAAGATGACGGTGTTCAGTTCCTCTTAACCATGCCAGAATCCCCCAGTCCAGGGGAGAGGGCAGCGCTGAGAGTTGGCAGCGTGAGTGGCCTGACTCAATGCTGCCCAGAAGCCCTCCTGACCCTTTATAAAAACAAAAAAATGAATTCATTTGTCATGGAGTGATCCCCCATACACACACCTGCAGTCTGAGGGACTCAGCCTCAGAAGCGCCCACGCCCCCACAGAACAATCTCCTCCCAGAAACAGTCTCGGGGAGTCAGTTTCCGAAGCGCCCATGCCCCCAAGGAGAGATCCCCTCCCAGCAGCAGCCTCCGGGTCTCAGCCTTGGAACCTTGCGCATTCCCAGGAGTGATCCCCCTGACACACACCTGCAGCCTCAGGATCTCAGTCTAGGAAGCATCCTGGGCGAGTGATTCTGCCCCACTGGCAAATGCAGAGAGTCAGCCTCAGAATTTTCCTTGCCCCCAGCCCATTGATTGGAGTGGGTAGAGAGGTATCTGGGCAAAGCTTCCCAGCAAACTTCTCCCACTGGGCAGAAACTTGTGACTGGGTTAGGGAGGTAAATGGTTTTATTTTAAAAAAATCTTTACAAACCACAAAGGAAATGTCTGAAGTAGGTTTCACATCAGAAATAACTTACAACTAATTTCTGAAGGCAAACTGCTACATTGCAGTTACATTACTTCAGAGTACTCCTTTGTCTGGAGGTCTCCACAACAGCAGTGTGGGTGCTCCCCGCCCTAGTTCCTCAGCACCTTGGGCCGGGCTTGAGCCCATCAGAAAGGCCTTTTCCCCTGCAGTTTTCACTAAGGCAGGTAGGTTTTTTAGACATAAATAAGAAGTGCCCATGCACAAGTCCTGAAGATGCCGAGGTTGGCAGAAATGACAAAGAAATGGGGAAAAGAGACACCACCAATCCCAACACCAAAAACACCACCAATCCCAACATAGATCATCTTTTTCTTCAGATGATAGTGTATTTCTGTCTTCTTCGTCTTCTGGAAGCAAGACAGATTCAAGTACTGACGATTCTACTAACAGAAAAGTTAAGAGAAAGAGAGGACAGAAAAGGAATAAAAGAAGAAAAGAAAGAAAGGACAAAAGATGAAACATCAAGAAAAAGAAAGAGAAGAAAAAAAAGGAGGAAACAACCACATGATATCACCTTTCCAAGATCTCATGAAATTCCTATTTAAGGAGTTTAGTTTTAGTTTGCATTTGCATTTTTACTGGTTTGTCAAGACCATGGCAGGTAGTGTCCAATATGTTAAAGAAAAAACCCTATCTATTAAAGAGGGAATACACAGGGGAGGGCAGTTAGGGGCGATCAGGCCAGCAGGGAATAGTTAGGTATCTATCAGACTGGCAGGAGAATGATTAGGGGATGATCTGGCTGGCAGGCAGAAGTGGTTAGGGGCAATCAGACAGGCAGTCAGGTGAGTGGTTGGGAGCCAGAAGTCCTGAATTATGAGAGATGTCTGACTGCAGGTTTAGCTTAGACCAGCAGTCGGACATCCCCCGAGGGATCCCAGATTGGAGAGGGTTCGGGTTGGGCTGAGTGAACCCTCACCCAGTGCACGAGTTTTGTACACTGGGTCTCTAGTATCTACTCTAATAAAAGAGTAATATGGAAATTAACCATCTCTCCAACATGCCTAAGCCACACCCACCAGCCAAGCCACACACACCACCCAATCAGAGTGGCTGTATGCAAATTAACCCAGCCAAGATGGAGGCTGGTAGCCACAGAGTGAGCAGTGGTGGTGCGGCGCGGGTGGCAGCAGGGTGGGCGGTGGCTCAGGTGGTGGTGGGGGTGGGATGCATGATGGCTGGAGGCAGTGGGGCGGGGCAGCGGTGGGGGCACAGCAGTGGGTGTGGCCTTGCTCCCACCCAGCTGCTATTGGTTTGATGTGGGCAGGGACAGGGCCTTGCTCCCACCCCATCCGCCATTGGGTTTGAGGAGACACTCGCAGGCAGGAACAGGCAGCAGGGCCTTGCTCAGCTCCCATGATGGGGTTTGAGCAGGCACACATGGGCAGGGACAGGCAGCAGGGCCTTGCTCCCGCCCCAGCTGCGATCCAGTTTGACAGGGGCAGGGACAGGCAAGCAGGGCCTTGCTCCAACAGCCCCCCCCCCCCATCGGGTTTGAGAAGGCATGCTCACATAGGGACAGGCTGCAGGGCCTTGCTCCCCCCCCATCAGTGTCACGAGCAGGCATTCGGGGGCAGGGTCAGGCAGTAGGGCCAAGTAGCAGGGCCTTGCTCTGTGATCGGATTGCGAGCAGTCACGCACAGACCCCTGGCAGCAAGCAGCAGGGCCTGCTCCTTGGTCACCACGGTGATCTGGTGATCCAGGAGCAGGCAAGCATGGCCAGCAGGCAGCACCCCGCCCTGGCCACAGCTCAAGGGAGAGAACAACACACAGGCGAGGCCAGGAGCCTGAGAGATCAACATAGAGGGGTGCCTGCTCCAAGCCTCCACAGTGTGGCTGGCGGCATGCCCCCAGCAGACAGACATACCCACAAACACACACACACACACACACACACATACACACACGGCACCTGCTTTGAATCTCTGCTGCTAGACTGTGACCATCAGTAGGACATCCACTGAGGGGTCCTGGACTGTGAGAGGGGGCAGACTGGGCTGAGGAACCCTCCCCCTCCCCTCATTCCCCTCCCCCCTACCCCGCACGAATTTTGTGCACCAGGCCTCTAGTATGTATATTTACTATAAAATTGGCAGAACACGGGACTGATTAAATGAGGGAAAGCAAGGAAAGGAAGTTGTTGAAGAAGCTACTGGGTTTCTAATTGTGTGACTGGAAAGTTGGTTTATTAAGGTAAGTCCTAATTCAGTGATTGTAAGAGTCACTGTGGTGCCAGGCACCATTCTAACTGCTGCACACAAAGATGCCATTTCACGGAACCTTTCCAACCACATTAGAACTTGGAAGAAAGGATTTAGAGAAACCATGTTAGCGGAGGAGAGATGTTTATTTTTACAGATGTTCATATTCAGGAGCGGATAAAGCATTCATGTGGAGATATTGAGCAAGTGTTGGGCATGAAGTCAATCAGGACTTCAATTCATCCATAAACTGTTAGGATGGTAAATCCTACCAAGGTCTGAGGAGAAGACTTTAACTGAAGCTCTGAATCTTAATCACCAGTCCCTTTTGAAACTTTTAAACAAAAGTATCAAACTGAGCTCTCAAATATTCCCTTCTTTTCTAGCTATAGAAACATGATTAAAGCCTTGAAGGTAATACTCCTGTTTAAACATATGCCTATATTAATGAGACAAGTTTACTTATTTCATGTAGGAGAAAACAGTTCATTTTTCTGACATGTGATAAGATATAGTATGAGGCTACAATATTTAAGACATTCTGTATTAGAAGATTTGAAGACAAAGAAGATAGTAAGCTTCCTAAAAAGATACTGATTGCATTCTAACTTGACTTTTTAGGTTGATTTTTAAATGTGATAGAGATATGCTTCAGGAGTTTTCTGAAGCTATAAGACATATAGCTTTGATGTTAATAAGCAGAAGAAATGTTCCCTTTACTAACTCGTTTGTTAGATGTATTAGTTTCCTAGGGTTGCCATAACAAAGCACCACAGGCTAGGTGGCTTAAATGACAGACATTTATTTTCTCATAGTTCTGCCAAAAACCTGGAAGACCAAGATCATGGTGCTGGCAGACAGAGATGGTTTCCTCTGAGGACCATTGGGGAGGAAACTGCTTCAGACCTTTCTCCCTTGCTTGCAGATGGCTGCTCTCCTGTTGCCTCTTCACGTGGTGGTCTCTCTGTGCAGACATGCCTCCCTGGTATTTCTTTGTGTGTCTGCGTTTCTTCTTCTTTTTAAAAAATATTTTTACTGATTTCAGAGAGGAAGGGAGGGAGAGAGGGAGATAGAAACATTAATGATGAGAGAGAATCATTGATCAGCTGCCTCCTGCACGCCCCTCACTGAGGATCTAGCCCGCAACCTGGGCACGTGCCCTTTTGGAATCGAAAGCTGACCTCCTGTTGCATAGGTCGACGCTCAAACCTGAGCACACCGGCCAGGCAACGCTTCTTATTTTTATAAGGACACCAGTCAGGTTGGATTGGGGCTTACCCTAATAACCTCATCTTAACTTAATCACCTTTTTAAGGCCCTATTCGCAAATACAGTCAATTCTTAAGAGTTAGGGGTTAGAGTTTCAATGGAAGATTTTGGTGGAATGCAGTTTAGCCCATAACATTATATGAACTTGGCATGGGACAAACAGGAAGCAACTTAATTCCTTTTATCACCCCTTAGAAACATCTTGTTCCATCTAAATAAGTACTAATTTTTCCCCCAGCGTGGGCTTGACTTAGACTTAGAATCTACAGTGTGGAAAGGGGCATTAAGAAGGAATGGTAGGCCTCTTCACTCTTCTAACTTACTCTGACAGTCCTCAATCCCCATCTTACTGTGATACCAGCTATGACTTTGCTATCTCAGTGTGGTTGGTAGGTCAGCAGTATCAGCACCATCAGATATACAGAATATCAGGGCCCTGCCTCTCTGCATTTCTCAGCCTGAATCTGATGAATCTGCATTTTAAGAAGATGCCCAGGTGAGTATTGCTCTTTCCAGAAAACCAGGACCCTCAGGACCAGCAGACAGAAACTCTGTGTCTTCCAGATATGGGTGCGAGGTTGTGAGAATGAAGGAAAGGTGTGGGAAGAAGATCTGTTGCTGGAGTGTTAATCTGACTTGGAAGGCCTCTGTGTAGCCCTAATCCCAATTGTTTGCAAGTTATTTGACTTGTCTTTGGCATGAACAATGTAATCTCTGATTTCTTACTATTGCCCATCAGCCACTGCTTTGACAGTATATCCTACACAGACTTTGTTTTGGGACCTTGACTTAGACCTGATTCTCTCCTCTAGTGTCCACCAGAAAACCTGTGATATTTCTTGGCTCAGTTATAGAAGTGTGGGCTACTTCTGCAACGAACCTCTTTCCTTGCTCTGGCTTGAAAGGTAGGTCTAGGCCAGCCTCTTGCTTGAATTTCTACTCAACCAACTTTAGTGGACACATCTAGGCTCCCTCTCCCTCTCACCTGGTGGGATGCATTATATGCTTGCAAATATTTTCCCAAATTCTACAATGAGATGGTTAGAGAAAAATACCATCTGCTTTGATTACTCTTTCTGGATGGAGTGTCTGGATTACCTTTTTGGAAAACCCTTGAGCAAATTTATGGATAACTAGCTGTACCCAGCCACACTTTGCTGTGGCTCAGTCTGGTTAAATGGAAAAGAAAGAAAAGAGAAAGCGCACATTTCTAATATGTTTAATTGCACAATGCTTGTGGATATACAATGCGCCCTCCCGGGCGGCTGCCCCTAGCACATTGCCACCCCCACCCTACCTGGCTGGTCTGGCTTCACACACCTGCACCTCTGCAGCCTGGGCTCCCCAGTGCCAGCCTGCTCCCCACCATCGGCTCTCACCCCACACCCCTCACCCCATGCCCAGGCCGCTCCTGACTCCTGCCAGTATGGGCCCTCACTGAGCCACCCAAAAGCCAGAGGAAAAAGGAGCTGAGGAAGCTCCCCCACCCTCGCCTGCCACACTCCTCGAGAGCACTGGGCCACCAGCATGAAGGGACTGCAGTGGCCACCCATGCCCCAACCCCCAGCCCAGCCTCCACTCAAGACCCAGCCCCTTACTGGTTGGTATTTCGCAACATGATAATTGGCACGCCAATTTTCAATTGCAGTTATGTGTGATGGCATCCCTGGCAGATCGAGTGAATTCCAAAATTCTGTTGGATAATTAACTGCTTCATCTGCCTGGCTTTGAATGTTAGACTGAATAATATTATTAAGTTCATAGCGTGTGTTGCTTTTACGTCCAACAGATGATGCTGTTTTTTTAAAAAAATGTTTTTATCTGTTTTTTTTTTAAAAAGCATGTTTTTACCTGTCACAGGTGTGACATCTATATAATGTAGGTATATAAAAACACGTGTGTATTCGAATGCAAGGTGTGTCAAAATTTCAAAGCAATCGGTGAAGAACTTCCAGAGATTTGAGATTTTGAACAAACGAACATTTACATTTTTATTTATATAGATGTAAGCTCTTAACACTGTTCTTTATTCTGGGGCTTCAGATGAAAATCAGAGGCAACAGGAACAAGTCTACTTATAGTAATATATATATATATATATATATATATATATATATATATATATATCAGTAATTTCACTATTGAGACAATTTAAGCACATTTAGATTCAGGCTTTATCTATAGACAGAATTATATGACTTAATCTATGGACTTGTTTTCTCAATGTATTGCTTCAGTCAATATGGTTGGACCAGTTTGGTGTGTAGAATTAGTCACAGAGACTTTCATCATTCTTTTCAGGTGGTTTCTTCAGACAGGCAAATGAATAGACAGAGCAAATGGGAGTTATTTTGTAGGCTGGAGATGACAAAGGAAAAGATTTCCACAAGACAGATTTAAGGTCTCTTCAGCCTTCTTTCCCAGGAACTCTGAATTAAGGCACTTCACTTAGCATTCACCTATCTCTGGTCTTTTGCATTCATGCTCCTCAAATAAAGACTTAGTTCTGATCTACTGTATTGCTAATTTTGACTTGATCACCAAACGCCAACAGCCTGTTTTTCTGTGCTATTTCTGCTTTGTTCTTGATTTCTTTTTTTTTTCTTCATCACACAAGAAGCCATAAGTTTATTAATGATAGAAAGAGTAAAAATTTCAAACCAAGCCGCAGTTACTCTTTTAAAAATATATTTTTGTTGGTTTCAGAGAGGAAGGGAGAGGGTGAGATAGAAACATCAATGATGAAAGAGAATCATTGATTGGCTGCCTCTTGCACACCCCACACTAGGATTGAGTCTGCAACTAAGGCATGTGCCCCGACCAGGAAATGTAACATGACCTCCTGGTACATAGGTTAATGCTCAACCATTGAGCCACTGTGGATGGGTTGCAGTTACTCTTTTGAAGCACACACACACACACACACACACACACACACTTTTCATTTTTAGATGTCATTGCTTACAATGTTATTGTTGTTCCTCAGCGCTCAGACTGCCTTTGCTTTCAACACATTTGCTTGTGACATGACTAACTCTATGTCTTTAACTTCCACACTTAGCCCGCAACCTCATCCTCTTCACTCTCCTCTTGTATAGTTGGAGTCTGTGTGTTTTCTTAAATGTTGTGACAGCTTCACCTTGAACTTTGAATTTCCAACAGCTGCTACCTGTGTTTGCTGAGATGAATCTTACATTTTGGCTTCCCCCGAAATTATGCAGGTATCTGAATCAGGGCTCTTGTACACATCTGGTTTTGTGATGATAAAGAGGATATTCTTAGATTTCTAGATAGTGACCCTTGTAACCTCTGAAGCCTGTTAGGACCCAGTTTACAGTGCCTTCTCACTCTGGCTCTCTTTCCTTTACTGACTTGCTGTTCTCCATCAATTTCAGCAGCTGCGGCCCCTGGGCTCCTTGTGTGGTTGCCTGTGTGGTGTTCCTTGAGTGCTGGTACTGATTCATCACTGTCTGTATCAGACCCTGTTTCAGCCTGGGGCTGTGGCAACTCCTGCTCTGTAGCAGGGATGATTTCTGTGGTTTCACCGGGTTCTTTGTGCGGGAAACGCAGAACCTAGATGATGGCAGAAAGAGAGACAGTGAGAGTGTGACCCATACCTATTGTAGAAGGAAGCCTGGCAGCTTTACTCTTGAATTCAATGCTCATACTTCCAAGCCTGAATTTGCAATTTGTCTGGATTTCTACTTTTCTCTCATTGAGTTCTGGTAGCTATGGCCTTGAATTTGCTTCACTCTGATTTGTCCCATTGTCATGACTCAGAGGGAAGGATTCTGCCACTGCTTCCACTGCTCTATGATTAATAAAGATTTCAAAAGTTAATGCATCTCTAACTACAAAGTCTTTTCTTTGATTTAATTTTACCTTTACTAAAGTCACTTTTGAAACATGGGAGAAACATAGTTTTGCTTTCTTTTCAAAGCTACCACAACTTCCTAAAGATGGTGGCAGAATTAAATCCTGGCAGAGTCAGAAATTTGTTCTTTTCTAGGGAATTACACTGCGTGGCCTGCTCATAAATGAGTTCATTGATGCAGCTCACATAGTGTAAAGCAGAGTGTGGCAACTTGGGGGAAATCATATTCTACGATAACTGAAAAAAGGAAAAATTCTTTTTGACCAAAGCCAGGCATTCCCTCAAAAGATAGGAGTTGGGATTAACACTGGTTGGCCTTGATAGGCCGAAATGGACCAGCAGGTAGAAGAGGGAAGCTAAAGTGCAATACATGGAAATAGACACTGGTCTTCCAGGGACGGCTGGGTGTCTACTGCACAGAGCACAAAAAACAGGAGATGTGCCCTAACTAACTGGTTTGGCTCAGTGGATAGACTGTCAGCCTGCGGACTCATGGGTCTCAGGTTCAATTCCAGTCAAGGGCATGTACCTTGGTTGCGGGCACATCCCCAGTAGGGAGTGTGCAGGAGGCAGCTGATCGATGTTTCTCTCTCATTGATATTTCTAACTATCACTCTCCCTTCCTATCTGTAAAATATCAATAAAATATATTTAAAAACAAAAACAAAAACAAAACAAAACAAAAAACCAGGAGATGTGCAGGGATGAGGGATGACTTAGCAGATACTGGATTTCAACCTGGTTTTAAAAGGGCCGATTCATTTCCTCAGCAAATATTGTTGAAGTTCTGATGTAAGTCACTCATTATACAGTAATATACCAACTGACAAAGACACAGATAACCTAGTCGGGAAGGGAGCAGGCTCTTTGGATAGTGGCAAACGGATTGTGGAGCAAAAGTGGCAGCAAATTCTAGATGCAGTTCTCCAAATCAGCAGCAGGAGCTGAGCCCTAAGTAGGTGCTGCCTATGGATTTTCTATCAGTGCTACTTTGGGGAACCATTTGAAATTGTAGTTTTGTTAGTATTAATGATATATCAGGAAGATGAAAATCAAGGATTTGGTGAGAAGTATCAATAAAGCACACATTATAATTACATAGTAACAAATAAGATGAATATTTAATGTTATTTTAAGTGTGTGAACACTTGAACATTCTAGTTTATTATCACTGGCAGGTTGGTGTCACAAAGAAAGAACATTGTCAAAGGCCAAGTCAAAATCAATTCCCTTAGGGAAGTACTTGGAGTCAATTGTTTCTCTGAGCTCTCATTATATCCATATCAGGGGTGCCAACACTGACTTTTGGGTAGGTCTCTGTTGGGAAGGATTCTAAGGCTATGATCTCAAAGGAAAAAAAAAAGAAGATTATGAATGGTCATTGATGTCTGCCCAGGACTCCAGAGGGAAGACAATGGGACATATTTGTGGTTGTAGTGCATTTGCCATTTCAGGTCTGCACCTTCACTTGATACTCAACACATGTTGCTCCAGATGTATAACTACTTATCAATTTATTTATACAGGAAATTCTCATTCTTCACCATGGAGCTTCCTGTGAGCTGAATGTAAAATTGGCTTTTCATAAAATGGATTGTGTTTTTCCAGATGAGGAATGTTTTCATTGTGGGATGCATTTCCACCCAAAGACTCTGCATGAAGTATACCAGAAATGGCAAACAAAGAATGTCTCACGGGAGAAAAAAGGCCTTGCTAAACCAAAGAATTGTATCTGCTTCAGAACTTAGAGGTGAAAAGGCCACCTATGACTTTGCTACCTAAGTGTGGCTGGCAGAGAGACAGCGTCAACACCATTAGGTTATTAGAAATGCAGGATACCAGGGTCCTGCCTTTGCATTTCTCAACCTGAATCTGATGAATCTGCATTTTAATAAGATCCCCAGATGCTTCTAGTTCCGTCCAGGAAACCAGAACCAGGAGGACTAGCAGACAGAACAAAGTCTATTATAACCACTAGAAGGGTGCATAAGCCCAGCACAGGGGGCACCACAGGACCAGGCCTAGTCATCTGGAAGGCTGCAAGGAAGAGCTGCATCATAAGAAATGCTTCCGGGCTGGGCCTGGAAAGTCACTGCAAGCTCACAGGCTTCTTCCTAGGAGAGATGATGTGGCTCTTCTAAAATCCTAACCAGTGTCTTGGCTAGAGTTGGCACTCAGAGATTAATCAGTAGGGAGCAGGGCTTTGAAGTGTAATAAACAAATGGGGAGAGAAATAGTCATGTCTACTCCATCCCACTTCCCTCAGGCTGCTCATTAAAATCATCTGGGGAGCCTTGGACACCCTCCAGTGCCTGGGAACTACCCCAGAGATTCTGATTTAATTGGTCTGAGGTTTGTCCCAAGCTTCAGTATTTAAAAAATTTCTCTAGTTATGTGCAAACAGCATTGCAAAGTCTGTAATATTTTATTTGTTTATAGAACTTTAAAATAAAGATCTGCAGAGAAGAAAATAAGTATTTACATTCCATAAAAAAGCAGCTGTAGCTCAGTGGTTGAGCATCAACCTATGAACCAGGAGGTCACAGTTCAATTCCCAGTCAGGGCACATGCTGGGCTTGTAGGCTCCATCCCCAATGTGGGGTGTTGCAGGAGGCAACCAATCATTGATTCTCTCTCATCGTTGATGTTTCTATTTCTCTCTCTCTCCCTTCCTCTCTGAAATAAAATATATATTTAAAAACAAAGCAGCTATACTACAGCACAAATATCTGCTATACAAATGAATATAAAAACTAAAGCAAACATTTAATTGGAAATATCTTTTTTTGTGTCAGAACCTTGAAGGATGATAGTGAGGATGAATTCAAAGATCCGTATATGTATTTTAAACTACAAATAAAATATTCTGTTTTAATTTTATTTAATATTTTTGCCATAAACAGATTCTCAGAAGTATCCATTGGGGTTAAGAATTGGGAGCCTGGATCTGTTCTGTGACTTCTTGCTAGCCATTATCTGTTCTTGAAACTGATGAACGTGTGGGTGAAAGTGAAGACTGAGTGTTAATTAGACTGTCTGGAAGTGGAGCAGCTCCACAAAAGGCTAATCTTGGAAACAAGGAGATTCTTTTTATTACCTTAACACCTAGTTTGCAAATTCTTATGAAGATAAGGAGCAAGAAGCTAACTCTCACTGGGTGCCTATTCTGTGCTGAGTTAGGTTTTCTCATTTCGCTTTGACAACTACCTTGTAAATTAGATATTTTTTGGAGGATAAAACAAGCTCAGAGAGACTAAGTAACTTGTATGTAGATAACAAATGCAGATCAGAATTTGATCTCAGGAATGCCTGTCTCCAGGGTCTAGGGTCTTCCTATGACGCACGTGCTATGTTCCCCAGAGGGCAGAAGGGCCTGTTAGATCATGTTTCTTTATATCCATAAATATATTTTCTGCACATGAAAGATGGTTGACAAGTATTTCTTTAAGATTCAGCAATTGTTTTGCATGGGAAACACACTAGATAGACGTGTACAGCTCTGTTTTATATTGTGCGAGTGGCTGTGACTTGGTTCCCTTCACTTTTCATCACCTCCCTTCATTCTGTTTTTGGTGAGTCTTTGACTATTCCCACCTAATGATATGTTTCTTCTTTCCCTGAGGATCTAAAGAGCCAAATGTCAGCCAAACTCCCAGCTTCTCTCTAAATTCTGTAGCTGCTGCTTGTGGCCTGGTAGTCTGTAGGTTTAGGTGGAGGATCAGACTGGCCCAAGCATGATGTTTGAGCCTTGACTTCAGGGAGAGCCAGGTGGAACTGAGGAAGACTTGTAGCCTCAGACACTCTAATTTAGAGAGTAGTTCAGGCTTAACATTCAGTAGTTAGCATTATGGGTTTCTGAGCCCATGTGAATTTCTGAATTATTGATGGGACTGAACAGAACAAGCTGTTTTCAAAGGTTAATTCTGAGGCTACCTCTTCTCTACAATTTGATGCATTTAAGACTGAATCATGAAGGCTGAGCTCAGGGGGAAATTTTTTTGATAATAACTCTATAAATGGACACAATATTGAATCGTGAAAATGAAAGCTGTATTTTTTCTTGGATTTAAAATTGTTGGACTTGATATTATTGGATTAGAAAGTGTTAAAAATGAGCAATTATGTAAAAAAAAAAAACACAACACTAAAAACCAGTGACTAAAAATTAATAACAGTGGCTAAAAATTAATAACAGTTGTAAGATGGGTTTCGTGATTAAAAACAGACTTGTGGTGGATTAGGGCAGCTGTATGGGCACATGACTGTCACAAGTTACCGTTTCACCACGAAGCATGGTGTGAACATTCGCTAGGCTGGGTAAGGGTTAGTTAGCTAAGCGGAAAATGCAGTTTGATAATTGGTCTGAAACTTACCCAGCGCATGACTGTGGAATCTCCCCACTTTCAATTTAATGTTTGACTGATTTCCTCTTCACTCAGAGTTTAGATGAGAGAAACAATAATAATGATGATAATATCGTGATTCATTAGGTACGCAACTGTCCTAGGTATTGTGTTAGGCACTGCATACATTAGCTGTGAAGTTAAAAGCTCATGAATAGAGAGGACTTAGGGTAGGCACAGAGTGCCAGTTTACATCTTTTACTTCACATCCTAAAAGAGCTATGCCATTTCCAGGAACACCAACATCATTATTATTAAGCTTTTCTGGAATTGTGCTTGGATGGGACAGATGCTAGAGTTGTAGATTTCCCCCTTATGCACAAGTCAAGCTCTGTCTGTGTGCCCACAAAAAAATGGAGCATTAGGAGTAAACTTGGTAGCATCTGATACAGATTATTTGTATCTCAGTATAGTTAAAAGAGCAAGAAAAATATAAGCATTAATAAAGGGAAAAATTCTGTGTTCACAGGTTGTCTGTTATATTGAAGCTTTTCCTGGGCAGGTGTATTTGATGGGGTGAAAATCATGGAATCAAACAGCTTTAAAAATAAACATATAGCTAATTTCATCTCCCAAAGGAGAAATGCACACTCTCTTTTGGGTGTTGCATCAACAAAAGAACAGATCTGGTGAGCCAAGTTCCAGCTGGATATTGGCTGCCACTCAATCTCTTGCCTGAGCCCTGTGCATTGCCCTTCTTGAAACACCTTTCATGACATCCCTGACATAAGATTTTATTTGTATTACTAGAGGCCAGGTGCACGAATTTGTGCACCAGTGGGCTCCCTCAGCCTAGCCTGCAGGATCTGGCTGAAACGGGCTCTCCGACATCCCCGGAGTGGTCCCAGATTGCGAGGGGGCGCAGTCCAAGCCAAGAGACCTCACTGGTGCATAATCAGGGCCAGGGAGGGACACAGTAGGTGGGCCAGCTGGGAGGGACCATGGGAGGGCTCCAGGGCATGTCTGTCCCATCTTGCTCAGTCCCAATGAGCCAGACCTCAGCTGCAAGCTAACCTACCAGTTGTAGCGTCTGCCCCCTGGTGGTCAGAGTACATCATAGTGAGCAGTTGAGCAGCCTTAGCATATCATTAGCATATTACACTTTGGTTGGCTGAATGGACAACTGGACAACTGGACACAGCATAGTAGGCTTTTATTATATAGGATTTTATTGCTTATACTCTTCCAAGAGTATTTTGTCTTGAAATTCTCAATATCATTTTCAACTTGTAAGTAGAGGGAAAAATATTCTCTCTTCCTAAATTGAAACTCTAAGAAAAACAACTTCAATAAAAAGCTAAATGTGTTCAATGTACTGCAGAGCAAAATTTATTATGAATTCTAAGTTTGGCCAGATGACCCATGGATTTCTAAAGGGGGAAACGTAGGTGCTTTCTGGAGGGTGGATCTTTGTGCTACCCCTCAAGACAGTGAGCAGATGCAGGCCCTTGAAGCCATTATGGGAGGGAGGAGAAGAGTTCTTTGATTTCCAGTTTAAGAAGTGAGTTAAAGAATCTTGATGATAAGTAGTTGGATATTAGCGGGAAGATGATAGGAAATAAAAAAGATCGTAATATGTGGCGCTGAAAATTTTTCATCTATTTCCTTGTTTCATAACACTTGCCAAATTAGTGTTCATCTACTTGGTAGACTTGTCAGAGGCTGCATTTGGAGTCTCACCTCTATCACAATCTAAAAGAAGTTATTTAAACTTCTAGGGAAATACAACATTAAATGTATATTTGAAAAAAACCCACGAAAAATGAAGGGAGTGGACTCACCTATAATCTGACTTTTTCTCTTTTAATTTTTTCCAGATACATACATAGATTTAGTTGCAATTTTGTGCTCCACATTATTGTTTGTTTTCTTGAAGATTTCTATATTGCTTAATAGTTTTTATAATAACCATTTATAAAACTGCAGACTATTCCATTGAGTAGATAGATGTACTATATTTTAGTTCACTATTTTCTTATTGTTGGAGAGTTAACCTATTCAGATTCTTTGCCTTTTAATAAAGGAAATGGGGCTATTTATGTATATAATTAAGTCTGGTCTTCAGAAAGCATTCGGTCTTTAGAAATCATTCTATTCAATTAAAAAACATTTTTTTTCTCCTTTCAAGTAATGGCCTCTTCTTTGGTCTTACATTGTAAAATTTAGAAGATAAACGTAATTATTGAAATGCTATTGGTGATTATAGTAAAGAAGTGGTTCTCAAACTTTAGTGGCTATGAGGATCACCTTGGTACTTGTTAAACCTGAATTTCTGGGCTCTGTCCTCAGATGTTCTGATTAACTAGATCTGGAGTGTAGGCATAGGCATTCTTTTGTAAGGGTTATAGAGCATATATGTGATAAACACTGTCTTCAGGGAAATTTAGAACATTTTTTTTTTTTAATCCTCACCTCAGGAAATGTTTTTCTGTTTACTGATTTTATTTTTTAATTAAATTTAAGTTTTTTCCAACATCATTTATCCCCTCTATGCCCTCTTCCACCTCTACCACTCAGCCTTCCCAGCCCTCTCCCTTCCCCAAATCACCACACTGTTGCCCATGTCCATGAGTTCTCTCTATTTTTTTTTCTTTTTGGTTCAATCCCTTCAATCTCCCTCCCCCAACACCCTGAGCTTTCTGCCTGATAGTTCTGTTTGTTCATTAAATTCCACATGTGAGAGAGAGAAAAAGAAAGAAAACATGGATGTGAGAGAGGAACACACTAGTAGATCAGTTTCCTCGTGAAGGTGCACTGACTGGGGATTGAGCTGGAAGCCCAGGTATGTACCCTGACCAGGAATCGAGCCCACAGTCTTTTGGTTCATGGATGATGCTCCAACCTACTGAGCCACCTAGCCTGGGGCTAGGACATATTTTAACACAACTGTTGTAGAATTAACCATAGAATGCTGGAGGTTTTATATTTGAATTTGAGTAAACTCCACCCCCCCCCCAAATATATTTATTGATATTAGAGAGAAAGGGAGAGGAAGAGAGAGAGAAAGAAAAACATCAGTGATGAGAATCATTGATCAATTGCCTCCTGCACATCCATGCTGGGCATCAAGCTTGCAACCTGGGCATATACCCTGACTGGGAATTGAACCCTGACCTCGTAGTTCATAGGATGATGCTCAACCACTGAGCTACACTGACCAAGCATAAGTAAACTTTTAAATACAGCCTGCATAGTCTAATGATTCTTATATCTGTAAGTATAAAGTCTAGTTCTGGCTTTATGTCAAAACTCATTAGGCAGCAGAGAGGGAGTGAAGACAGAAAGAATGAAGAGGAGATCAGCTACTCCTTAGCTGGGGGGTAGATAGAAAGGCAGTCCTGCTAACTGTGTGTGTGTGCATGTGTGTGTGTGTGTGTGAGAGAGAGATGATGACAGTTAAGGGGAAGACACTGTAAGGAGGACTGTGGAATCACACATCAATATTCTTTTCTAGCTAGGAAGTGATGTGATCAAGAGACAGCAAACTTATTTGATTTCTTAAGAAACCTAAGTAGTGATTTTAACAAGAACAGAGTAATTATATCTAATCAACTTTATAGTTTGATGAAACTAAGTGTTTAAACTTATATTTGCCATTTAAGGAAATCAGTATCTCTATCAGCATAAATATCCCTGTTTATCACACTTTCTCTAAAGGCATCAGAGAATAAAAGTGTGATTAGAACCCAGTATGTTTTTTATATGATGTCTTCTATTTTAGAGTGTCCATCATGAAGCTCAAACATTTGTCAGACTGTTCTTTTTCCTTTATTTCTCAAAATAAGCAGTGAGTGGGAAGATTTCATTTCTATTTTATAATCACAGAAAGAGAAGCACTGGAGAGTGGTTTTCTCTGCTTATAGTTCCACACCTGCTAATTGATCTATTTCACTGGATTCTCTGGGGGTTGAGGCCATGTTTCTCTAGCCTTTATAAGTGCTATGGAAGGCTTAGCACTGCTCAGAGGTAATTTTCCATGTATTTCTCACATTTCTGTCTGTCTTGGGAGCAGGGACATGTCTGTCCTTTGCCCTGGATTGTCTTTTCAAGGAGATTAGTATAGCAAACCATTTTGAGATAGTATTTCCCTCCAGAGCACAAGATAAGCATGCTGCCCAGTTTACAAGATTCAAGTTCCCTAAGTTCAAGGTTCTTTTCCTGAAATGCAAGCCACTGCATGTGCAGGCATCCATATGGGCCCATCTGTGTTGCCTCTGTAGGACTTGAAGACAAGGAAGAACAGACAATAATGTGCTACTTGTGCTTGCTTGCTGTGCCATGAGTAATAAAGTCCTTCGTCTTTAACCTAAGAGTTATCAGCCAACATCCATGAAACTGTGGCAGGCTAAGTTGTTACCTTCTCAATACGATAAAACTAACAGTTCTTGACATCACAAAATGGTATTCAATTAAAAATTATGGAGTAGAATAAAAAGCCAAATAACAGATTCTAGGGCTGCTGTCCATAATTTATGGCTCTTGGAGAAGTCAGCACTTTTTTGCAAAGTAGAGCCAAAGAAGAAATAACAGCAGCCACACATTCCCTGGGAGAAAAAAACACCTAGCAGAACAAACTGCCATCAAATGTGGTTAGTCTACTTTGCTTGAATCTGAAACTGTTGAATCTGGAGTCATAAATTTGTGTGATCAAGAAATGTCATATTACTTTATTTTCTATAAGTTACTAAAGTGGTAGGAAACCCAAATTTTGTCATTATGGTGAGGCTCTTCACTCTGTTTACAGACAAGGTGAACCTTCTCTCTGTCAGGCCAATTTCTTTCTCATCATCCTCTTAACATAATATCTTCAATGCTCACAATGTTTGGAAAACAAAGGCAGGAGGAATATATTTGGACCCCTGGGGCAAAGGAGTCCAAAGGACATGAATCTTTTTCCTGGAAAGGAATTGAAGAGGGAGAAGTAATTTAAGAATGAAGCATGATTCAATAGCTCAGTGAACCATCCTGCCACATGGTTTTATATCTTTTCTTTCTTACATTCTCCTTAGGTTCTTTCCCCTAATACAAATGGATGACCATTTGTAGTGTTGCGTGGATCATTGTAAGGGTGTAAGTTCCAGGACAGTAGGCTGGGGTAAGTGTGATCAGCTACCTAAAAAGGTGCGGCCTCTGGAGAGCCATAGAAAGAATAGGAAACCTAGAGGTTGTTGCCTTAGGCTCCTGACCTCTTTGTTCTCTTTAACTAGCAACATTTCCCCCTTCTACTAGGCTCTCCAGGTAAAACAACCAGCAAATGCCTGCTCAGCCAACACTTTTACACTTGAAGGCTATGTAAATGACAATAAAACACTGGCAGTATGTGCAGATTCTCTTGCATACTAGATTCAGAAAGGAAAATATGGTCTGTCTTGACTCTCACTTCTGTCAAGTGTTTAAATTGTCCTTCCAGCATATATTTAAAACACATTGTCATTGCAATGTTACCAAACAGTGAGCAAGTCAACGTATCTGAGACCACACAATGATTGACACTTTGTAAGGGAAACAGAGAGACATGGAACCTCACACGGTGACTGCTGTTTCCAGCTCTGGGGACTGCTGAGACAGTTTCTGACAGTGTGGAGAGATGTGCAATGTTGGTTCACAACCACAAGCTGTAGAGTGCCTCCGCTCCTGAGTCGGTGGGCACTCGTTGCTTCCTTGAGTTGGGGAGATTGGAAGCAAAAGACAGTGATGTCGCTAACACATTTTCAAAGAGTTGTTCCTTTTTAGTGAATGCTGGGGGTGTTTTTCTTATTTTTGTGTTTGTAGTCTTTTACTTCATTTGGATTTAGAAAAGATGAACATATCTGGGTTACATGCTCATGTGGGATCACCTATAGGATCGCAGCAAGTCAAGGGGGAGACATGGGCCTTCTGAGTCGCATGGTCATATATAGGTGAGTGAGGTTCTTGCCCTCAATGCAAATCTTTTGCTAAGTTTCTCACAAATCATCTGAAGAATTCAACTAAGACTCAACTTTTAAAAGTGGAATCTGCACCTGACATGAAAGGTCAGACTAATCTTAATTAAACTAAAGTTCTAGCTAAGCAGCTGACCCAACAACCACCTCAACTGAATTTGGGTGAATCATTTTTTCACCCTCGGGATTGTGAACCATTGCAGAAGGCAGAAAACACATTTTTCATCTTTGTATTCTAAAAGTGTAGCTCAGTGCCTGGCACATGTCTCTTAAAGTTTTGTCAAATGAATGAAGCAATAAACACCAACAATTAAGAAACAGTGAAAATAATAAAAAAAGAGCCTTTCAGGTTCCCTCGGTTTTGTTTTCTGAGGTCACTCTCTTCATGCCATTTTTGTCAGCTCTAATGACTGCATCTCATTTTATTATATCTTTTATTTTTTTCTAATTAAGCTTCTACGGTTCATAAACCCCGTGAAAATAGCAAGGTTATCTACTAACGAGTGTTTTTTGACCCTCATTCCCTTAATAAGCATCCCTTGCCATGTTTTTGACTTCCCAAATGAGCTGTTGCACAGACTTCATATTATTTAGATGGAGAAAGAAGAACAACACGATCAATAAAATTAAGGCTTTTGCATAATTAGGGGAAAAACACCCTTTTTCCTGGCACAGCTTCAATCTTCTTTTTCACCAGCTGCTGTCATTTTCATATCCCTACTGCTTCCTACAAGTGCAAACACACCTGTTCTCCCAGCTCGGTACCCATCCCATGCTGGCTCCGTGTGAGCAGGAGATGTGTCTTGACTTGCAGCAGAGAGCCAAATAATCATCTCTTCATTCTCGGATGACAATCGTCCTTTTTGGCAGACCGAGTGGTGGTCATCCTCCCAAATTTTCTCCTGAGACAGCGAGCAGGACAGTTCACTTAGAAAACCATTTTTATGCACAACTACAAGCCTGGGTTTCTTTTCCTGAGCAGCTTCTTACTCTATCAGTCTGTGAAAGCCCCTTTGGTGTGGTGGTACCTTACGCAATGGCCAGAGCTTCGTGTCTGGTGGCTAGTCCACAAACAGCTAATCTGATACTTCCACCGTCCACGTCTGCTGCAGATGAAATCACCCAGAGATTGGGGGACTTGCTGTGGCACTAAGGAAGGAGCTTGAACTAATGCACAAAGGCTGCACAGCTTATGTGTAAATGGGAACAAAGCTAAAGCCAGTGTCAGAGATGAGATTTAGAAAAGTCAAAGATAGAGCAGTCGGTGTGCTGATTGGCAGTGATATTTGGCAAAAGTAGAGACTATTGCCACCTCTGCTGTTTCTATTATCCTCTCATCAGGTGGGAATGATTTACATGGAATTCAGGACTTTTAGTCCTCAGCATCTTTAATGCTTTTTACCAAAGACTGTTCAAGAGTGACTGGCTCATTTTTTACTGGGAATTGATATATAATAGTTTCCAAAATAACGGTGTCATCCTGAGGATTTCATCCCATTGTTCCACTCTGTATTCCTCCCATCGGAATAGCACACCACTCATCTTAATTAGGAAAATGCCATCCTGTCTGGTTCTCCCTTGCCAGCAAGTCATTCAGTTCCAAAATCACTTCTTTACCTCCATCATGTAGTTTAGTATTTTGCAATAGGAAAACTGTAACATAGCACATCCTTCTCCTGACAGGGAAAAATGAAATTCTCCATAAGCAATGCTAATAAAGCAGTTTAACATTAGGTTTAATTTAAAGCAGCCCTCCTGAGACTTCCTAACATATACCCAGGGTGTCGTAAAGTCTGAAGCCACACTCCCTCTCAATTAGCATCCATTTATTTGGGAACAACACCAAGCAGCAATAAACAGGCACATCCTGTTCCTTTGTCCCTTATTCTGCCCAGCAGCCGCCTGCCCGTGCAGCCAGTTCACTGGAGATTCGCTGTAGCAGCAGCAGCAGCAGCAGCAGCCTTTAGGTGGCTGGGTTAAACCACATTGGGTCAAATACAGCTTCTTACTAGGCATCTCCCTCTCAAATCTTAGATGTGTGTTTCAGCTTAAACTTGCATCTTGACCGGAGTTAACTGTTGAAATAATTTGAATTAAAAGGTAGACTAAAAGACACACTAAAAACGCAATTGGTTTGGCCAGAGGTGATTTTAAGTGGAAAGCAAGCTGGCGGTGGAGGCTGCTGGGCATGAGATTGTGATTATGACAGGTCTATGAACCAGGCTGTTTTTCAAAATCTTTTGTATTCTTAACTGTCTCACCTCCACCTGGCAGATCTAACCGCCAAACCCTCCCTCCTCTCCTGGCTCTGAGTGGCCAGTGCCCCCATTATCGAGTCTTCTCGATACGTTTATGATAGCCTCGTTTGTGGAACTGTACATGACTGGTGTATCTCCAGTCGGGAGTTAATGCCATCCTATTAGTTTAGTCTAAAGTGTTCATGTTAGACCTCCCAGACAAACATTTTTAGTATAGGTAGGGCTTTAAAGTTTCCCTCCATCAATTTTTATTTCCCAAATATCAAACACGAAAGAAGAATGTTATAAAAGGAAGAAAAAGAACTCACAATCCACTCGCCTGCATTAAATCCTAACACATTTGTAACTGCGTAATCCAACTGTGTCAGTTGTTCCTGCTGGTAAGGCCTCCACACATTTACAAATGACAGGAGTGATACATTGGAAACTATCTGGATAAGGTGATCTTCACAAATTCATCCCAAACACAGAGGCCTTCTGTGTTTTTTTTCCTTTTTATGTAGTTCAGAGCTAGAATTTTAATAAACAAGAGAAGTGGAAAGAGGAAAACAAAATTCAAGGGAGATATCAGTAATATCAAACGTATTCTGGGCCCCATCTGTTGCATCGTCCATTAGCTGAGAAATTGCAGAGTACTAATAATAGCACTTGCGATTTAAATAGCACCTTTCAAACAAAGAGCTTTACCCATCACTAATCTCACCTATCTTTCCAGCACCCTAATAGGGTGAGTGCCTGGGACAAGTATTATTATCTGTGTTTTACAAGTAGGAACACCAGGGCACATGGGTTGGTGATTTGAGCAAGGTCACACTGTTAGCCGGGGCATGTATAAGACATGTTTTAACTATGGGATAGCTTTGTAGCAGCTACACTGTTCAGATCTGTGCAGCCAGGCCGGGATGGAATGTAATGGCCTGACCAGCATTGTCTGTAAGGCAACGGCAGACGAAGATCAGAGCCTCTGCTTAGGGAATGCTGGTTGCGTTCATAGTGATGTGTCCCTGTAATATAATAGGTGTCCTTAGCCTGAGTCAAAACACTTGAAGGCCTTTCTCTAGCACAAAGTTGTTCTTTGGATAGAAATACATGTTTATGATAGCCTGAGTTCACTTGTGTGTGTGTTTGTGTGTGTGCTGAGGTGTGAGACTTTTTGATATGCTGGTCCAACCTGGGCTACTGTTATTAGAACAAAGTTAGACAAAAAGCAGCAGTACATCTGGTCAGAGATAAATCTGTAACAAAGTTCTGTCAATCTTAGATGCACTTAACAGATTTCCTTGGGGTTTGCATGTGGGTGTCATTTTTCACTAATGGAAACATTCTTAGTTGGAGGTCCCCAGAGACTGGGCTGTTGACAAAATCTTGCTTCACAAGAAAAACTATAAGGAGAACAGAAGCTCCTTTAATAGTTTAGGAAAATGTACTATTTCAGAAAAGAAGAGCTAAAATCACATTTTAAAATGCTCTTTAAAAAATGCTCTCTAGACTTCTCAATTCTTTTCATTGCATAGCTCTGGAAGCAAATATTTAATAGATATTGACAGTTGGTTCAGTCAGTCAACAAATATTAGTTAAACTTCTACTGTGTGTCAGATCTTTATGCAAATGCAGGACACAACATTGAATAAGACATTCAAGGTCTTCAAGAAACTGATATTCCAGGAGGAGAGACAGATAATAAACAAGAAGAGAGTGGAAGACTCAGGAAAGAAACACATAGAAAGCCAAAAAAAAAAGAGAAATAAGATGAGAGATTTTTATAACGTGTTCTGAAGGAAATAGGATATGAATGAGGGCGCGCACACATACACACACAGAAACTGGAGAGGCCCCTTTGACAAGGTGGTCAGAAAAGACTTTTCTGAGAGAGTGAAATGACATTGAAACTGAGGTCTAAAAACATATAATATCTGTTATTTATGTGTTCCCTAATCTCTGTTGGTTCCCCTGAGCTATAAAAGTAGAACAATATTTCATTATTGATTTCTTTGGAATAAAGCTTGCTACACAACCCACATCTTGGTTCTCATAGACCAGTGGTTCTCAGCCTCCCTTTACACTCTTAACAATTGTTGAGGATCCCAAAAAGCTTTGGGTTATGTGGATTATATTAATATTGTATTAATATTAGTAATTAGCAAAGTTTAAACATTTATTCACTTAAAAATAAATGTATGAATTTAAAAATAACACGTGATGAGTTTATTATTGCTAAATAGGTCACGTGATTTATATTCTATATTATACATTCACATATCACTTCAAAATTATTTTTTAAACAAAAAAAATTAATGAAGAAAGTGGCATTGTTTTACATTTTTACAAATCTCCATCTTTTTTTGGCTGAATAGAAGACAGCTGGATTCACATGTCTGCTCCTGCATTCAATCTGTTGTGAAATGTTATTTTGCTTGAAGTGTATATTTTAAAAAATCCAGTCACACACAGCTTTGTAGCTGGAAAAGGGAGGACCTCATGTACCCTCTAAGAGCCCTCTAAGATAAAAGCACAGAGTAGCTTTTATCTATTTGTCTATACTACAATGCTACGAAAAGTGAAAACTATTCCTGGTACATAGGTATCTGACGATCTTATCATCCTCACATATATTAGTTGCAAGGGGGTGGCATGCCTCTTTGTTATGGGTGGGTACAGGGTTAAACTCAGATAGCAATAAAACTCAAATCTGATGTCCAGCAGCTTATTTTTTAAAAATCTTTATTGTTCATATTATTACAGTTGTTCCTCTTTTTTCCCTCCATATCTCCCCTCTTCCCAGTTCCCCCTCCTACTTCCTGCCCTTACTCCCCACCACTGTCCTAATCCATAGGTGTACGATTTTTGTCCAGGCTCTTCCCATACCCCCAACACCTCTTTCATCCTGAGAATTGTCAGTCCACTCCCTTTCTATGCCCCTGATTCTATTATATTCATCAGTTTATTCTGTTCATCAGATTTTTTTATTCACTTGATTTTTAGGTTCACTTGTTGATAGATATGTATTTGTTGTTCATAATTTTTATCTTTAATTTTTCTACTTCTTCCTCTTCTCAAAGGATACCTTTCAGCATTTCATATAATACTGGTTGGATGGTGATGAACTCCTTTAGCTTTTTCTTGTCTGTGAAGCTCTTTATCTGACCTTCAATTCTGAATGATAGCTTTGCTGGGTAAAGTAATCTTGGCTGTAGGTTCTTGCTATTCATCACTTTGAATATTTCTTGCCACTCCCTTCTGGCCTGCAAAGTTTCTGTTGAGAAATCAGCTGACAGTCGTATGGGTTCCCCCTTATAGGTAACTGACTGCTTTTCTCTTGCTGCTTTTAAGATATTCTCCTTGTCTTTTGCCCTTGGCATTTTAATTATGATGTGTCTTGGTGTGGTCCTCCTTGAATTTCTTTTGTTTGGGGTTCTCTGTGCTTCCTGGACTTGTAAGTCCATTTCTTTCACCAGGTAGGGGACGTTTTCTGTCATTATTTCTTCAAATAGGTTTTCAATATCTTGTTCTCTCTCTTCTTCTGGCACCCCTATAATTCTGAAGTTGTCCCAGAGGCTTCTTACACTATCTTCATATTTTTGGATTCTTTTTTCTTTTTGCTTTTCCAGTTGGGTGTTTTTTGCTTCTTCTCATTTCAAATCTTTGACTTGATTCTTGCAATCCTCTAGTCTGCTGTTGGATCTCTGTATATTATTCTTTATTTCAGTCAGTGTATGCTTAATTTCTAGCTGGTCCTTTTTAAATTTATCAGGGGTCTCTAGAAAATTCTTGAAAAACCTTATAACTGTGGTTTTGAACTCTATATCTAGTCGTTTGCTTTCCTCATTTCTGTCATTTGTGATCTGTTTCTTTGTCTCCGCATTTTGGCTGCTTCCTTGCATTGATAGAGTGGCTTTCTGTGCTAGGTGTCCTATAGGGCCCAGTGGCTCAGCCTCCCCAATTACCTGAGGTGGACTCTCTTGGTGCACCGCTTTGTAGGCTTTCTGCACAGTCTTGCTGCAGCTAAGCCTTGATTGTTGTTGGTATCACTGGGAGGAATTGACCTGCAGGCTACTTGGCTTGTGAGAATCAGCTGTGCCTATGGTGGGAGAACTTCTGTGCTGGAGACACCTTTATGGGGCAAGACTTGCTTCACTGGGACTTTGGCTCTCTGAGTCTGCCCCCTGAGTGTGTCCCTTTTGGATCTCAGGAGTTGTAATCTGGATGGTCCTGCTCTGACCACTAGGTACACTGGCTCTTGGATCTCTAAGGAGGTGCTAATTTAGCCTCTGCCTGAGGCTTCCCAGCCTTTTATATGCAAAAGCCTCTGTGTGCAGCTTGGGTGGGGAGGGATCTCAGGGAATCAACAGGGTGGAGCAAACAGCTATGGTTGATTCTCAACCCTGCCCTAAGAGGCACCAGGTCTCAGTGTCCCTTAGCACTGCTGGGAGAAAGCCACTCTGGGGTTCTTCCCGGTGCCAGACAGTCCAGCTTCTCCCTGTATGGGTCTGGGTCCCCAGAAACTTGCCCAGAACTGGAGTTCAGAGCCAATGGGAGCTTGTGACTCCCTCTGGATTGAAAAAGACAACCACATCCCCAGTTGCCAGCCCTATCTGCAAGCCCTTACCGCCTGCCTCCATACCTCTGCACTTTACTTCCACACCTCCTCTGAGTCTCAGTGTCTTTCTAGTTGTAGAATTTCCACTCAGCCAGCTTCTTGTGGGGCTGGGTGGTGTCCGTTTTTTCTTTTTGTTGTGGTTTTGAAATGGTTGTGTGAGGCAGCAATTTCAGGTGTTTACCTATGGCGCCATCTTGGTTTCTCTCGAAACTGTACTTCCAGCATCTTATTTTTTTAAAAAATAATTTACAATGTGACTTTTGAATCTCTGAACATAGAAAATGTGGCAAGTAGTAGAAATTTACACAGCAAGACTCATATTTTCACTTTATTTTCTACAACTGATGTCATGGTACTCTGGAGACCCTATTCCTAAATGACAACAAAGCACACGGGCCAAGATAGTAACATATACCTTCATTTCTGCAGGTTCAGAATAGTCATTTGGGCAATTACTCAGGTTTCCAGGGCCTCCTCCCAGAGGTGAATTAAAGGCAACTTATGCTTCAGGGCTCCTACCTTGACTGTGACTCTTAAAAGTTCCTGGGAGGTACCCTAGCAATTTTCTATTTAAAATTTTCCCCCCTGAAGATGAGTCTTTAAATTGTATAAGCTTCAGGCACCGCAAAATTTGGATTTGACCCTCTCTTCCCCTTCTCAAGTGTCCTACTCTTTCCCTTTCTTCTTCTCAAGATAATATGTAGGTGAGAGGAAATGCTGGCAATGGAGAGGAATGCCTGCCCTTTTGTCACACTCTGGATTCTTGCTGAACGAGCTGCTGACATGCCCTTGGTCTCCGTAATTATGGTGTAATGCCTTTCTTTGTTGACTTGACCCTCACCTTAGTTTCAGTGAGAAAAACCTTCCGGGTTCTGACTGCGACCCACTACAGTCTCCTCACCCATGATCTTGGTGAACTTCTTATGAGCTTGACACCCTGAACAGTTTCTGTGACCACCCCAGACACATGCAGGGCCTGGGGAAAAGGAATTCTAGGCCATCTGGTCAGGCACCCTGCCCAGTTGCTTCTCCTCTATTGCTCAGGTGCCTGTTGGTTTGGCAAGGTTCTATGTGATAGTGGGCCTTCTCTGAGAGGCTTGTAGCCTGTCCAGGAGAAATATTCCTGCTCTGGGAAACTGCTCTCCTCAACCAACCTCAGTATTTCTACTACACAGCTCACTTAAAGTTTAACCCTGAGGAGGTAAGGGGTAAGTGGAAGCTCTCTTCCTCCTCCTCCTTTCCCTCCTCCTCCCCCCTCCTTCTCCCCTCCCCCTCCTTTTTCTCCTTCTTCTTTTTAACTTTCTTAACTATTTCACTATTTTTAAAGTATACAGTTCAGTAGTGTTAATAGAGCTACAGATGTTTTTCATCTTGCAAATTGGCAACTATGTACCCACAAACCATAACTCCCTTTTCCTGTCCCCCAACCATCTAGCAGCCACCATTCTACTTTCTGCCTCTATAAATTTGACTACTCCAGTTACCTCACATAAATGGAAGTATCTTTCTGTGACTGGCTTATTTTACTTAGCATAATGTTCTCAAGGTTCATCCATGTCATAGTATGTGACAGGATTTCCTTCCTTTTTAAGGCTTGATAGTCTGCTACTGTGTGACAGACCACATTTTGTTTATCCATTTATCTGTGTTGGACATTTGGGTTGATTCCACGTCTTAGCTATTGTGGATAGTGCTGCTATGAACATGGGTGTAAAAATGTCTCTTTGAAACGGCTTTCAATTCTTTTGGATATATACCCAGAAGGAGGGTTGCCAAATCATATGGTAGTTCTATTTTTAATTTTTTGAGGAACTTCTGGGTTGTTTTCCAAAACAGTTTGCACCATTTTATAATCAAACTAATAGTGCACAAGAGTTCCAATTTCTCCACATTCTTTCCAACACTTCCTCTTTTCTGTTCTTTCTTTTTTTTAAAGTAGCCATTCCAATGGTTGTGAGGTAATAACTAATCGTGGCCTTGATTTACATTTCTCTAATGATTAGTGCTATTGCACATCTTTTCATAATGCATGTTTTTCATTTGCATATCTTTTTTGGAAAAATGTCTATTTATTCCAGTACTTTGCCCATTTTCCTTTTCTTTTTTTTGATGATATCTATCTCCTTGCACCCTGTGGAAGAAGTTTCTCTTTCCCGGGCCAGGAAACTCCCATAATTATTTTATCTCCCCTCCACTCTAGTTCTTGGAAAAGAATATTCAATAGCTTATGGCACTCATTTCCTGTTCTCCTACCACCCCTCACCCCCACCCTGCTCAACTTCCATGTTGCTGCTATGATTCTAGTTGAAACCACCCCCCTTTTTTTTAATGTGAACCCTTTCCCAGTCTTCTATTTAGTTATACCATCTTTGGTCTTGATCCCTTCAAGTTATCCTGTGTCCCATTTCTGGAGTGTTGCTGTATAAAAAACATGATTTTGACAATTACTATTTAAACTTTTCAATGGCTCTCCTTGCCTACAATAAAAAGTCTAGATTTCTTAGAGTAGAATAATATAAGGTTACTTAACATCTGAATTTTGATTACTGGTTTGTGTTTCTACCATATCCTGAATAACTCTCAACCCCCCCTTCTCGTAGCATTGAATTGCTTTGCCTTTAGTAAACCGCTTGAAGGGAAGTCCTATATTACTCATATTACTCATCTTTGCACCTTATATCTAACATAACATCTGAAACAAGATAAGTACCTAATAAATGTAATGAAAGCAAATAATCCCTCCTATTTTATTATTTTGAATTTTGTTACATTGTTTTTTCTAAGTTGAAATATATTCTAATAAAGAGGGGATATGCTAATTGATCCTCATGCCATTGCAAAGATGCTAATTGACTGCCCTCCCCTCAAAGATGGTGGTGCCCACATCCAATAAGAAGGGAATATGCTAATTGACTGCCACACCCTCAAAGTTGGTGATGCCCACAGTCACATGATGGCCTGTAGGGGAAGGCAGTTGGGGTGGGGACTGGGTCGGCAGGAGAGCAGTTAGTTGTCAATCAGGCTGGTAGGGGAGTAGTTAGAGGGTAATCAGGCTGGCAGGCAGTATCGGTTAGGGGCAGACAGGTAGATAGGTGAGCGGTTGCAGCCAGCAGTCCTGGATTGGAGAGGATGCAGGCTGGGCTAAGGGACAACCCCCTCCTCCAGTGCATGAATTTCATGCACCGGGCCTTTAGTCCTATCTAATAAAAGATTAATATGCAAATTAACCATCACTCTGTGATAAATATGATGGCACCCATAGCCATAAGATGGCGGTGCCCAGTCCCTCTCAATCTCACCAGAGTCCTCCAGTCTGGGGGGAGGGGGCGGCCGCTGAGAGCCGTTAGTGTGAATGGCCTGATGGAATGCTGCCCAGAGGCCCGCCTGACTCTTTATAAAAAAACAAAAACAAATTTACTCCCCTGGGAGTGATCCCCCCACACACACCTGCACCCTCAGGGTCTCAGCCTCGGAAGTGCCCGCACTCTCATGGAGAGATCCCCTCCCAGCAGCAGCCTCAGGGCCTCAGCCTTGGAACCTTGCACACCCCATAGAGTGATTCCCCCATACATACCTGCAGCCTCAAGGTCTCAGCCTCAGAAGCACCTGTGCCCCCATGGAACGATCCCCTTCCAGCAGCGTCCTCGGAGTCTCAGCCTTGAAACCTTGCGGATCCCCACGGAGTGAACCCCCCCTCCCACACACACACACCTGCAGCCTCAACGTCTCAGTCTCAGAAACATCAGTGCCCGCCCTCAGCGACTGATCTTGCCCCACTGGCCACCTCAGGGAGTCAGCCTCGGAACTTCCTTGTCCCCAGCCAAGTGATTGGAGCTGGGGGCATGGGGAGGGAGTTATTTGGGCAAAGCTGCCCAGCAAACTTCTCCCATTGGGCAAAAACTTGTGATTGGGTTAGGGAGGTAAATGGGTTTTGTTTAAAATCTTTACAAACGGCAAAGGAAATGTCTGAAGTAGGTTTCACATCAGAGGTAGCTTACAACTAATTTCTGAAGGCAAACTGCTACATTGCAGTTACATTACTAGAGAGCACGCCGTGGTCCAGAGGTCTTCGCAGTGGCGGTGCGGTTGCTCCCCACTCTGGTTCCTCAGCACCTCGGCCGGCTTGAGCCCACCAGGAAGGCCTTTTCCCCTGCAGTTTTCACCAAGGCAGGCAGGTTTTGTAGACATGAATAAGAAGTGCCCCCACACACGTCCTGAAGATGCCAGGGCCGGCAGAAATAACAAACAAATGGGGAAAAGAGCAAAACCAGAAACACCACCAATCCCAACATAGATCATCTTTTTCTTCAGATGACGGTATGTTTCTACCTTCTTCATCTTCTAGAAGCAAGACAGATTCAAGTACTGACAAGTCTACCTATGGAAACGTTAAGAGAAAGAGAGGACAGAAAAGGAATAAAAGAAGAAAAGAAAGAAAGGACAAAAGATGAAACATCAAGAAAAAGAAAGAGAAGAAAAAAAAGGAGGAAACAACCACATGATATCACTTTTCCAAGGTCTAATGAAATTTCTATTTAAGGAGTTTATTTTATGACACTTTTAGTTTGTGTTTACATTTTCACTGGTTTGTCAAGACCACGGCAGGTAGTGTGTCCAATACGTTAAAGAAAAAGCCCTAATAAAGAGGGAATATGTAGGGGGAGGGCAGTTAGGGGTGATCAGTCTGGCAGGAGAGTGGTTAGGGGGTAATCCCGCTGGCAGGCAGAAGAGGTTAGGGGCAATTAGGCAGGCAGTCAGGTGAGTGGTTGGGAGCCAGCAGACCCTAATTGTGAGAGGGATGTCTGACTGCCAGTTTAGGCCAGATCCCACAGGATTGGAGAGGGTGCAGGTTGGGCTAAGGGAACTCCCCTGCACCCCAGTGCATGAATTTTGTGCACTGGGCCTATAGTATGTATATAATTAAATTTGCTTTTCCTAAAACAGGTATATATCCCATTTACAAAAATTAATATAGGCCTAGAGAGTATTATGCTAAGTGAAATAAAGCCAGTCAGAAAAAGACAGGTATCATATGATTTTACTCATATGTGGAATCTAACCAACAAAACAAACTGAGGGACAAAATAGATCCAGAGACATAAAAGCACAGAAAGACTGTTGAATTTCAGTGGGAAGGTGGGGGTGGATGGGTGGGTAGGAAGAGAGCAACCAAAAAATTTCTATGCACATATACATACTAGAAGCCTGGTGCACAAATTCATGCACAGGTGGGGTCTCTTAGCCTGGCCAGCAATTGGGGCCAATTGGGGCTGTCTTGCCCAGTCCTGATCAGGGCCAGCCAGCTGCGGAGAGGGACCATGGGAGGTTGGCTGGCCAGGGAGAGGTTAATTGTGTGTCAGTGTGCATCATAGTAACTGGTCGAACAGTTGATCAGTTGACTGATCATTATGGTTGCTTAGGCTTTTATATATATAGCTATGCATAACCCACAGACACAGAAAATAGTGTGGTGAAGGCCTGGGGTAGGGGGTGGGGGCAGACTAGAAGGAGTCAATGGGGAGGAAAAGAGGGACATATGTAATATTTTCAATAATAAAGAGTTTTAAAAAATTAGTATAGGGGTACATAACATTTTGAGTTAGTTCCTCCATCTTTTAAGTCAACACTGAAAATAATATTTGGAGAGTAAAAGGAAATTAAACCATATCCATAAGAAATTTTCTATCTACTAACAATTTCAAAGCAGAGTTCTAATAAAATGCCCTAAATGGCAAAGAATTATCCACATTTAATTTTAACACAG